>CAUYTI010055959.1:0-68317 GCA_963575145.1 Galago senegalensis | reverse complement strand
GGGTTCCGGGTGTTGGCTGGTGTGGTACCGAGGGCGGGGGGGGGCGAGTAGGGTCCGGCGTGGGGGAGGTCGGGATGCAGCGGGCGGGAGGGAGAAGGAGGGAGAGAGAGAGAGGGAGAGAGAGAGAAAGGGAGAGGGAGTAAGAGGGAAAGAGGGAGAGAGGGAGAGAGAGGGAGGGGGGAGAGAGAAGAGGGAGAGAGGGGAAGGGAGAAGGAGTGAGAGGGAAAGAGAGAGAGGGAGGGAGAGGAAGGGAAGGAGAGGGAGAGAGGGAGAGAGAGGAAGGAAGAAGGAGTGAGAGGGAAAGAGAGAGAGGGAGGGAGATGGAGTGAGACGGAGAGAGAGAGAGAGGGAGAGAGAAGAGGGAGAGAGGGGAAGGGAGAAGGAGTGAGAGGGAAAGAGGGAGAGAGGGAGGGGGGAGAGAGAGAGAGAGGGAGAGAGAAGAGGGAGAGAGAGGAAGGAAGAAGGAGTGAGAGGGAAAGAGGGAGAGAGGGAGGGAGATGGAGTGAGAAGGAAAGAGGGAGAGGGGGAGAGAGAGGGAGGGAGGGAGAGGGAGATAGATGGAGAGAGAGGCAGAGGGAAAGAGAGGGAGGGAGAGAGGGTTAGGGAAGGAGATGGAGAAAGAGGGAGAGGGAGACAGAGGAAGGGAGAGGGAGAGAGGGGAAGAGCCCCCGTCTCTTCTTGTCTTACAATGGCACTGATACCATCATGAGAGCCACAGTCTCATGACCTGACCTAACCTTTATCACCTCCCAAAGGCTCTGTCTCCAAAACCCATCACAGCAGGGTTCAGGGCTTCAATGTGAATTTGGGAGAGAGGGGCACGAATATTTAGCCCATGACATTGGCCTACAGGATTCTTACCAAAGACAGGCACCTAGACGTGGGGGAGGAACCTGATCAGGTATCAAGGGGGATCAGATGTCAGGAGCTGGGACAGATCAGCAGGACTCTCTGCTAAGACTGGGCTGGGCTGGCCCAGGGCAAGATGGGGCAGATTGAGGTATGTTTGAAAGAGGTTTGGAGCCAGTGGGTGGTCGGGGGGCCTGACTGAAGTTTGGTCAAGGAGAGTCTTTGTCACGGTGGTGCAGGTTCTATGACATCATCTACTTGTTCAGTGCAGAAAACACATCTCTCCTCAGCTGTCACTGGCCAGGAGTAAGGAACCATCCACTCTCTTTCTCCCCTCCACTCTGCCCCACCCCGACTTCACCCTCTTCCTTTTCCCAACTATGTCAACTTCCAGTTTTCCTGCAGAGACCGAGGAGTCTCCCCGTCTGGAAGTAACACATGTGCACATGTGTGCACCCCACACACAATATGATCTTGGAACCACCTTGGACATGTGCTAAGATGTAAAGAAGAAAGGTTTTAAAACCCTCCTTCCTGAAACTTTGAATTATAAAGCAGCCAAGAATTGAAGGGGCAATCTCTTCAAACAGACAGAGCCTGGCATATAAAGAAACTCAGGTGCAGCTGTGTCCTGGCTCCAGGGTCAAAGTGGCTGAGGCAAAGCTGGGCTTCTCCAGTCTCGCAGAGAAGCAGATCTGACTTACGTATGAGACACTGGAGACTTGGCTTCACTCCAGTCCCAGCTGTCCCTACGGCCCCTCCGTGCTTTGCTCCCAGTAGCCCCTGCTTACCCCTGTCACAAATGTTAGCATGATCTATCACCAGGACCCACAATAAATTGAGTGACAAGCCAAAGATAGATCGAAGGTGTTAAAAGGAATTCTGAACAGCCTGCCCTCCTTTTCAAATACATTTTCTTCTATTCTTTTTTCTTGACAAGAGTTTTGAAACCATGAATGTGAGTAGGTGATATATGAGAGCCCTTGATTTCTTATAGCTATGAAAAATATAAAAAGCTTGACTAAAAAATCCATCCTTAATGTCATCCACCCTCGGTGGATATGTGCATTGGCATTGCTTTCAGAGAAAAGAATCTGACAGTGTCTGTCAAAATTGTGAGAGCACCTTTCCTTCCCTCCTGCAACCCTAATCCAGGGGACCTCTTCTGGTTTTAACAAACTGCCTCAAAATAACAACTTATTGGGTGGCACTTGTGGCTCAAGGAGTAGGGCTCCAGCCCCATATACCAGAGGTAGTGGGTTCAAACCCAGCCCTGGCCAAAATCTGCAACCAAAATAATAATAATAATAACAATTTATTATTCTTGCTTGCACTTCTGGAGGTAGACTGGGAGGTTCTCACTTAGGGTCTCATGTAGACATAGTCAGATGGGGCCAGGTGTCCAAAATGGGGCACTCCTGTGGCCACAGTTGGTTCTGGCTGGTGGCTGAGGACTCAGTGGGGTCTGCTGACGGGATTACCTTCCCATGGTCTCTCCATGTGACTGAGTTCCAAGAGAGAATGTCTCATTAGTGAGTGTTCCAAAAGGCAAAGAGATGGAAGATTCCAGGCCAGTTAAGGGCAATTCCTAGACCCTGTCTACTGTCACCACTGTCCTGCTCTGCTGGTCCTTGCACTGTCCAGGTCTGCCCTCCCACCAGGGTTCCACAGTCCCCCACGCCCTTAATATGGTCTTTAAAATGTTTGCCTGTATTCTTTCTCCTTCTTGTTTTATAAAATATCGGGACCCTTTTACATACTGGGGTCTTTCTCTTTGGGGGTTTTTGGACAGCAAGCAACAGAACTAGCGGCAAGGGCGTGGTCGAGGGATTGGGCTGCAGCAGGTGAGATGCACTCACAGCCTCTGCTGGGTTCTTCTGTGTGAACAAAAGGGCGTTGTGGTCTATTCTGCCCTTGTTCCTCTGCTCAGGAGCCATATCCTGGCAGAGAGAGCAGCTTGGCTGAGCTTAGGTCGGAAGGTGAACCCTGGTCTGTGGGACCAGAGGAGAGAGCCAGCAGAGGGAGCGTCCGCTGTGCAGGGTGGGCACTAGGCCTCCATGCCATCATGGTTTAATATTCTAAGAAGGACAGTGGATGCTGGATGAACAGATAATAAATCTGGGGCACAGTGCAAGGAGAATGGGCTTTGGGAGCAGGTACGCCTGGGCAGCTCACTGCTGGTTGGGTGATCTGAGAACAATCAGGTCTGGATTCAGTTTCCTTATCTGTAAAATGGAGGTAAATATCGCCTACTGTTCTGTGCTCTTGGGGGGATTGGAGATAAACTCCATAAAGTGCTCTGCAACTCTTGGGCCTGCAGGAGCCCTTAATAAATGGCAGTCGATGTGTTGTCTTTCATGATGGACCAGAAGTACTGCCCCTCCCTGCCCCTCCATCATGGAACCTCTGTTCTTTCCCCTCCATCAGGAGTGATGAACTTTCTAGCCATCCACAGGCAAGAGGCACTGTTAGGCCCAATCATTGTATGAACTGGGTCTGAACTGCAGAGCCTCAGAACGTGCTTGGAAGGGGACATGGCTGACGGGGCCTCCTCTCCACTCCAGCGTGGGGGAGCCGCCTGCACCCACAGCTTGGGAAGGGTTTAAGCCTCACATCCACGTGACGACATGTGGGAGCCAGATGCTCTCATGGCTTTCGCTAGTTCACAGGATGCCAGGCACACTGTGTGCTATTTTAAGCTGAGATTCCACATGCAGTTATACCCTTCCTCTTTCATGGCTGGGCTTTTCTGTTCTTGAAACAGACCTTTGTTCTTCTTCTTCTTTTTTTAAACATTTTCTGTTGCTCTGAGAGTAATGGGATGGGTTCATGACTCCTGCCATCCTCAGAATTGCCTGGCTTTGAGAGCGTATTCAGAATCCTTTAATGGTGCTTTAATGTCAGGTGCAGAATGAAGCCTTTCCCGAGTCTTTATAACATGCTTGAAAGGACAAAGTGCTCTTGTCAGAGGCTGTGCTATCTTCTCGGAGCTTTGCCGAGATTCACCTTGTAACAGATGGGCTCTTCATTAGGTGTGCTGCGTCCCCCTGAGAATTCACTGCCTTTGGTTGAGAGAAAGATTTGATTTCAGCTGAAGATAATGACTCCCTTTTCTTGTCTTGACCCATGGATCAAAGATTATCAGCAAATTCAAATTCTTCTTTTTCTCTTCTGCTGGGCTAGAATACTAGAATAGGTTGGGTGAATGACCAGCTTTTTCTTTTTAAAACAGCATGGCTTGAGATCAAATACCAAAGCCAAGGTTGTGAGAGTTTGGTGGAGGCTGCAACATGGGGTTTCTGGTGTTCGTGGCCATGAAACTCACTGACGGCAACAGATTCTGTGTTTATTGCTCTTAGCATCCCCCACTGTAAAGCTCAGGGCAGGGCCCCAGTGCCCTCATTGTCGCAAAATCATCCTTAAATTGCTCTCTTCCCGCCTCCTACCACTCTGAACATTGTGTCTCTTTTTTTGTTTTTGTAGTTTTTGGCCAGGGCTGGGTTTGAACCCACCACCTTCGGTATATGGGGCTGGCGCCCTACTCTTTCGAGCCACAGGCACCACCCTAAGTCTCTTTTTATTGGTGCTTCTTGGCCATTAAGTATCAAAGAAGCTCAAGACTCTGTCCTGGTCTCTATTGGGCCCCACTCTTCACTCTGAGGAATTCTGTGTCCACGACTTCACTTACCTACTGCAGGCAGGTTACTCACAAGCCTCAAGTTAGAAGACCCCCGAAAGTCCTCTGAATCCCAAATCCATGTGCCCAGATGCCTTCCTGACTCAACTCAGCCTGTTAAAATCTGAGATTTCCTCTCAGAAACTGTCCTCTCCCGAGGCTCCCATCTCCATGATTGGTGGCCTCAGGCCCAACCTTCCAGCAAGGTGGTGACTTCCTGCCGTGTCCTTCCCTCTCCGTCTCCCGTCTGCTCCCCGGCTCATAGCTGCAAATGCACCTCGCATCGGTCCAGTAGTTGGAGCCCCACCACCGGAGCTCTGGCCCACAGCGGCTTTCTGGCTCAGACTACTGGTCTACTTTGTCCATGCTCCAGTTTATTGATGTAAGCTAATTGTGTTAGTTCTCCCTCAAACCTTCAGGGTTTTCTCATTGATTTTGAGCTAAGAGCCTCATTTTCTCATTTCTTTACAGGCTCACAAGGCCATCCCCCTGCCCTCCAACCGCACCTGCCTCTCATCTTCCCCTGACCCTTTACGTGACCCTCACGGAAGACCTCAGAATACTCCACATCCTCCCTTTTTGGATTGTGTTTGCTGTTAAGATCTCTGCTCAATCATCACTTCCTCTAGGAGCTTCACATGCCCCTTACCTGTGCGCTCCTTCGGTTACTCGGTTGCGTTCCGTGCAGGCAGGGACCAAATCTCTTTTTGCTCATCTTGATCTTGCAGCGCCAAGCACAGTACCATACACATAGAGGCTGCTTAATAAATGTTTTTAAATGAATAAATAAGTCCAGAAGAAACTCATGCCATTTGAGAGTTGAACCAGTTAAGGCTCCGTGAGACCTCAGGTTCTGGATAGAAGTAGGAAGGGGAGATCTTAGTGAGAAGCCTGGTCTGGGGTTGAGAACACTGTGGCCTCTGCCCGTGGTCACAGATGTCTTTGCAGTAGCCACACTGTGAGTCTGCTGACCAGTGGGGTCCTTCCTGGTACAAGCCGGGTTTGTGATGGGCAGGAAGCCACTGGAGTGTTCTGTCTGTTGGAAGGACTGTTCTGTTAGTCGCTAAATGTCTGGTTCTATACTTCCCGGTTCCTGTGCTCCTGGAGTTCAAGGAGCTGGCAGCCTGGTGGGAGGCCGAGGCCCACGGTGTGAACTGTGAACTTCCAGGAGGACCAGGTTTTGGTGTGGGCCCTTCTGGTCTCCTGATGTGGGGCCGTTAGCACATTTCTTAGCCTCTCTGAGCCTCAGTTTCATCATCTTTAGAGTGAGAATTATAAAATCAGGTTGGTTTTGAGGATTCAATGAAGTGGCACTGGTGGGCTGCTACATGCAATGAGCAAAGACTCACTGCTGTTCCCAGTGCCGGGCAGGGCTGCAGGGCAATGGACAGGAGGGACAGGGACAGGATGGAGCCTGGGGGCAGAGCTGGGTCATCCCTGGGAATACAGAAGGGTAAAGAAAAAGGAAGGGGGGAACTGGAGGAGGAGCAGAGAGGCAGGCTGGAAGGGAGCTTGCCTTGAGGGGGCAAAGAAGGACACCAGAGGCCCACTGAGGACACAGGCCCACATTTCATGCCGTGGGAGCCTTGGGTAGTTCTGTCAGCCGAGGAAGAACGTAGTTCTTACAACATAGTTCTTTACTGGAGACCAAGGGGTCAATAAAACCGGCATTGTGGAGTTCAGCCTCGGTTTGTCGAGTATTTGTATAATGCAAACAACATAGTGACTCTCTTGGGATCTCTGTTAAATATTTCAGCACTTAATTTTACAAGCAAAGAGAAAAAAAAACAAGGAATTTTGCATGTACCTGTCATAACATTCTCCCTCAACCTGTTTTATCACCTTCCAAATGAAATTAAATGGCCAGGTGCAGTGGCTCTCACTGTAATCCCAGCACTCTGGGAGGCTGAGGCAGGTGGATCACCTGAGCTCAGAGTTCGAGACCAGCCTGAGGGAAAAGTGATGCCCTGTCTGTACTAAAAATAGAAAAACCAGCTGGGTGTGTTGGCAGGCACTTGTATTCTCAGCTACTTGGGAGGCTGAGGTGTGAGGACCACTTGAGCCCAAGAGTTTGAGGCTACTGTGAGCTATGAAGTCACAGCACTCTACTCAAGGTGACAGAATGAGACTCTGCCTTAAAAAAAAAAAAAGGAATTAAAATGCTGTGTAACAGTGACAGAAAGCTATGTGCCACACACGGAAATATGTTAGGTAATTAAGACAAATCAACACTGTCCTATATGCTCTATACCACGACACAGTGAGGTAGGGCTGTGATTATGTCCACTCTACTCGGGGTGTGGAGGGGTGAAGTAAATCGCCAGGCAGAGTCTGAGCCTGTTATATCAGCCCTCCACGCACTTGAGTTCCCTCTCCTAGTTAGCTCAGGAATTTAACAGATACTATTCTTATGTGTTTCAGGTGTTTCTCTTTTATCTACAAAATGCAGTAAATAAATTCCTTTTTTTTTTGGCCGGGGCTGGGTTTGAACCCTCCACCTCTGGCACATGGGGCCGGCACTGTACTCCTTTGAGCCCCAGGCTCCACCCGTAACTAAATGTCTTAAAGAAAGGAAGGCATGAAAACTTGAGTTCTTCTGCACCGTTCACCCGTGTACCTAGAGGTTCCCAATAGAAATGTCTTGAAATGAACTGAATAAATGGTTAGTGATTGAATAAAAGAAGGATTCCATAAAGAAGCAAGTACTGGTTGGCTTTTATAGCTTCTTATTTATTTTACCCCACTGAATTCTAAAACAGGATTTGAGGAGGATTATAAAAATATGCTAAGACTCAACGGGATAAAAGCAAACAAGGGAGAAAATTGAAGTGAAGGGAAAATAAGATCAAGCCAGAGGTGTTTATTTCTTTTTTTTTTCCTTGTTATTTTTTTGGCAGAGAACTTGGTCTTCCAATTGCCAAGTTGAAATCCAAAAAAATTTGCCAAGACGTGAAACTTACTCCTGTAGGGTGTTCCTTGGACTATTCCACAGGACGCAGCTTGAATCTCAAAGGGAGAGGAGCACGAGCAGAAAGCTGAGGGTTCAGAACTGTCTCTGGTCTGGCTGCCAAGACAACGCCAGGTTTCCCTGCAACCGGGGAATGGAGACCTCCCCTTAAGAGAGGTAGTCACAAATAACCTACACCCCTGAATCTCCTGAAATAAAGGAGAGGGAATTGTCCTGCTGCTCAGCTGTTTTAGCACATCAACATCCCTCATTTCTGTTTCTATCTAATGTCTCAGATCTAGCAGCGTGTGTCTGCAAGGAATCACCCGTCTTCTGGTCATAGAAGCAACTGAGAGCAGGACCGAGGGAGTCCTGTGGAAACCAAGGGTTGGTGAAATAGGTTAGAAGTTTGCCATGAGGCTGTCCTCCCTCCTGTTGACTCGGCCTCTCCTCCACGTGATAACCTCTTCATGCCAGGGGTTCTTAGTCTGGGCTGCTTGCTGGAATCATCTTGTAGCTTTTTATAATGACCAGGGTCTGAGCACCATTCCTGGTGGCAACTCTGATTTAATTGACCTGGGTGGGAACAGGCATTTTTTTTTTATCTTTTTAAGTTCCTGAAATGATTTCACTGTGCAGCCAGGACAGAAAACCATTTAGCATGGCTCAGAATCCCCTGAAGGGCTTGTTGAAACACAGATCGCCAGACCCCTCCCCAGAGTTCCTGATGCAGAAGGTCTGCTGGGACCTGAGAATCTGCATTTCTGACTATTGTGCAGGTAATGCTGCTTCTGCTGGTCCTGGGATCCCACGTGGAGAACCACTGCTCTAAACCGGCAACTGAGCCACAGGATTTCAGCATTTGCAAACGTTCCATTATAATGTGAATATTTCTTTGTTGTTTTGGAGGTAATTTTGTGTGTGCCTTGTTTTTTACCATGTTTCCCTAAAAATAAGGCACTGTCTTATATTTATTTTTTCTTAAGAAGGCACACTAGGGCTTATTTTCAGGGGATGTCTTCCTCTCCATGCTGAAATGCATGGCGTGGCTATGCAGATACACAGCATAGCCACACCCACCACTAGGTCTTATTATCAGAGTAGGGCTTATATTTAACAAATGCATAGAAATCCTGCTAGGGCTTATTTTGGGGGTAGGTCTTATTTGGGGGGAAACACAGTATTTATTGAACAAGTAACACTAGAAAAATAAAAATGAGAGTGGAGCCCACAGAATCCCAGAAGCTTCACACATACACCCTTGCACAATGTAACAACAGTAACTGCCAACACTTCCTACAGCCTGGCCAAGTGTCGGGCACAGGCTACAACTTTAGGGTCATCCTGTTCCTGTCACCTTCAGGACAACCTTCAGGAAGTAGTGACTTTACTGTCCCATCTACAGATGGAGAATTTGCAACACAAAGTCATAATGGGGATTTTATACACTCGGAACGAGAGCATGAGGTCAACTTTGTCCTCAGCTTCTCCCCCAGTACTATGGCTCATTCCACATTAAACAGATCATTGCATTGTATTCATATCTCTGTTTCCTTGTCATTAAGACATTTAGATTGTTTCCATTTTTCACAAGTATCCTTAAGATGGCAGTGATCCATGTCGTGCTTATCTTGTAGTTATTTGTGGTAGTTTTTTGAGATGTTGACAATTAACGTTATTTTATTTCAGGAGATTCAGGGGTGTAGGTTATTTGCGTTGACCTGGATGACTTGCACAGTGGTGGCATCCGGGTGTTTGGTGCACCTGTCACCCGAGAGTGCACATTGCACCAAGTAAGTTATTTCCTTGCCTTCCCAGCCTCTCCCTCCCAAGTCTCCAGAGCTCCTTGTACCCACTTGTAACTGAGACGGTTCAGCATTTGGCTCTCCATCCCTGCGCTGCTTCATTTAGGGTTATGGCCTCCAGTTCCATCCAAGCTGCTGTGAAAGACAAGATTCCATGCTCTTTTCTGGCTGAGTGGTACTCCATGGTATATATGTGTCTATACCAAAGTTTCCTTATCCACTCCTTGGTTTGATGACACTTAGGTTGTTTCCATGTCTTTGCGATTGTGAATTGTGCTGTCATAAACATCCGCGTCCAAGGGTCTTGGATGTAATGATTTCTCTCCCTTCAGATAGATACCCAGTAGTGGGATTGCTGGATCAAACGGTAGTTGTGCTTTTAGTTCTTTAAGAAATTTCCAGACTGTTTTCCATAGTGGTTGCACTAGTGTGCGTAAATACTCATTTTTTACTGCATCCTTGCTGACATCTCTTGGTTTTTCACCTTTTCATAATGACGGTTTTGACCGGCTGAGGTAATATCTCATTGTGGTTTTAATCTGCAATTCTCTGGTAACCAGTGATGTCGAACACTTTTTCACATGTTTGGTGGCCTTTTGTGTCTCTTCCTTGTCTTTGTTCACTTTTTATTTTGCTTTTTTCTTGCTGATTTGTTTGAGTTCCTTATAGATTCTGGATGCTATTCCTTAGGATAGAGTCTCAAAAGTGGGGTTGCTCAGTCAAAAGGTGAAAACTGCATATTATAATGCACTAAAAAAAAACCTTAAAAAAAACAACAAATTTTGTGAAGTATTTTCAGACCAAATCATTCTCTGAGTGGATTTAGATAGTCATACATTTAAAAATTATGAAGATATTTCACATAATTTAGACCCATTGAAAAAAATCACTCCAGTGGCAACTTCTAGGCAGTCAAGCTCTTTAAGGAAACTTTCAGATTTATGGAGGCAAAAGAAATCACCCTCCAAATGATAAGGGAATAAGAACCAGAATTCCATTTTGGACAACACCAGAAGACCCCATACCTTCAAACCCCATTGTACCAGCCCAGGGCAGTGGGAGAAACATCAAACCAAAGAACCTGGGGAAAGGTTCCGGAAGCCTCGCACTGGCTACCAGAGAGGCCAGCATGGGGGGGCCAGCACAGGGAGGCCAGCACAGGGAGGCCAGCATGAGGAGGCCAGCATGAGGAGGACAGCACAGGGAGGCCAGCATGGGGTGGTTAGCACGGGAGGCCAGCATGAGGAGGACAGTACAGGGAGGCCAGCATGGGGTGGCCAGCACAGGGAGGCCAGCATGAGGAGGTTAGCACGGGAAGGCCAGCATGAGGTGGTTAGCACGGGAAGGCCAGCATGAGGTGGTTAGCACGGGAAGGCCAGCACGAGGAGGCCAGCACAGGGAGGCCAGCATGAGGAGGCCAGCACAGGGAGGCCAGCACAGGAGTGCCAGCTTTAGGAGGCCAGCATGGGGAGGCCAGCATAGGGAAGTCAGCATGAGGAGGCCAGCATGAGAAGGCCAGCACAGGGACGCCAGCACAGGGAGGCCAGCACAGGAGGCCAGCATGAGGAGGCCAGCATAGGGAAGTCAGCATGAGGAGGCTAGCATGAGGAAGTCAGCATAGGGAGGCCAGCATGAGGAGGTCAGCATGAGGCAGCAGCTGTGACAGAATCAGGGCAGTGTAGGCAAAGGGCAGGCAGAGTCCCCTGAGCTGGACCTGCTGCCAGGCAGTGGGAGATATGGGGACTCCAGGCACAGAGGAGGACAGGGTGACCAGACGGGAGCCAGGGGATCAGAGGAAAGCACCCTGCCCAGGTCGATCACATCCTTCCTAACTGATCCAACCAATATTTGTGTGTCCTTGATGTTGAAGACACTGTGACCCATGAATGGGGGCCTATTCAAAACTCACAACATGCAGTCCCATACTACAGACCACATGTGTGACAGTGGGCCCATAAAATTGTCACGGAGCTGAAGTTTTCCTGCCACCTAGTGACGTCTTGCTGACCGAGGCCTTGTTTAGGCCCAAGATCATGTGTCTGTTTGTATCTCAGATTTTAACAAAAGTTTAAAAAAAGGCTTAGCATTTTTTAAAATAGAATAAGGATTTTAAGAAAAAATAGTTTTATAGGGCTGTACAATGTGTTTGTGTTTTAAGCTAACCTCATTGCAAAAGTCAAAAGTTTAAAAATATTCAAAATAAAGGAACAACATAGTGAAGCTAAAGTTAATTTATTATTGAACAAAGAAATTTTTAAAAGAAATTCAGTGCAGCCTAAGTGTGCCTTGTATATAAAGTCTGCCAGAGGCACAGTGGTGCCCTCGACCTTCACACACACTCACCTGTCTCTCACTCAGAGCAACTTCCAGTCCTGCCATCTCCATTCACGGCCCATGCCCTGTACAGGGGCACCATTTTTATCTTTTATACCATATTTATACTGTGGCTTTTCCATGTTTAGAATGTGGTACAATTGCCTACAGCATTCAGTACAGTAACAGGCTGTACAGATTTGTAGCCTAAAAGCGGCGGGCTGTGCCAGGTCCACACCACACAGCCCGGTATGTAGCAGGCTGTGCCACGTCTACACCATGCGGTGCCACGTCTACACCATGCGATGCCACGTCCACACCATGCAGCCCAGTGTGCAGCAGGCTGTGCCACGTCCACACCACACAGCCTGGTGTGCAGCAGGCTGTGCCAGGTCCACACCATGCGGCGGGCTGTGCCACGTCCACACCACGCAGCCCGGTATGCAGCAGGCTGTACCACGTCCACACCATGCGGTGGGTTGTGCCACGTCCACACCATGCAGCCCAGTGTGCAGCAGGCTGTGCCACGGCCACACCACGCAGCCTGGTGTGCAGCAGGCTGTGCCAGGTCCACACCATGCAGTGGGCTGTGCCACGTCCACACCATGCAGCCCAGTGTGCAACAGGCTGTGCCACGGCCACACCACACAGCCTGGTGTGCAGCAGGCTGTGCCAGGTCCACACCATGCAGTGGGCTGTGCCACGTCCACACCACACAGCCCGGTGTGCAGCAGGCTGTGCCACGTCCACACCACGCAGCCCGGTATGCAGCAGACTGTGCCACGTCCACACCACGCAGCCTGGTGTGCGGTGGGCTGTGCCACGTCCACACCATGCAACCCGTTGTGCAGCGGGCTGTGCCACGTCCACACCATGCAACCTGTTGTGCAGCAGGCTGTACCATGTCCACACCATACAGTGGTCTGTGCCACGTCCACACCACACAGCCCGGTATGCAGCAGGCTGTGCCACGTCCACACCACGCAGCCTGGTGTGCGGTGGGCTGTGCCACGTCCACACCATGCAACCCGTTGTGCAGCGGGCTGTGCCACGTCCACACCATACAGCCCAGTGTACAGTGGGCTGTGACACGTCCACACCACGCAGCCCGGTGTGCAGCAGACTGTGTCAGGTCTATACCATGCGGTGGGCTGTGCCACGTCCACACCACGCAGCCCGGTATGCAGCAGGCTGTACCACGTCCACACCATGCAGTGGTCTGTGCCACGTCCACACCACGCAGCCCGGTATGCAGCAGGCTGTGCCACGTCCACACCACGCAGCCTGGTGTGCGGTGGGCTGTGCCACGTCCACACCATGCAACCCGTTGTGCAGCGGGCTGTGCCACGTCCACACCACACAGCCCAGTGTACAGTGGGCTGTGCCACATCCACACCGCGCAGCCCAGTGCACAGTGGGCTGTGCCACATCCACACCACGCAGCCCAGTGTACAGTGGGCTGTGCCATCTGCATAGTCATTTGCACAATGAAATTCCTCACAGCACATTTCTCAGATGCATCCTCATTGTTAAGTGACACGATGATATTAGGAGGCTATGTTTCAGAGAGGTGGGGTATGAAGAGCTTTACCCATTTTAATAGCGAATTGTGTTCAGTGCACAAATATTGGAAACTCTGAAGGTAAATAGAGGATATCCTGGTAAAGTTGGAAAAGGTTGCCTGTAGGGACCAGGAAGAGGGAGGGTGCTGTATGTGTCGGGACTGATGTTTCTTGTTCTGAGCTTTTAAGCACTAATTAACTTTTTAATGATGTGAGTGTATTTCTTTGCTAAAATGGAGGAAAAAGGAAAAACAATGCTTGGGTAGTTCTCTGCTACTTAATTTCTATACCTTATAAGTTAGATTTCCATAAATGAATTTATTTCAAGCAGCAAAAAGAGATTGCAGGTTAAAAATAAGAATTGATGATATCAGGGAAGTAGTTGATTGGTCATTAGCCAAAGAGAGAACCCTGATTCCTAAAAGAGGAGTCTGAGCTTTAGCTCAGAGAGTTGGGGTCCCACTGTGGGATTCATTCTGCCCAGATTCTGAGAGGAGCTCTTTGTAATCCACCCAATGAGTCACCAGCTCCACCAGTGACGGTCTAAGTAACCATCATTCCAGCCAGGAGATGCGAGCGCCTGCTCTCTGTTACCATGGAAACCGTGCAGCTCGAGTTTCTTGTTGCTCTGGTAACCCACCCCCATTTCCTCACATCACTACTGCTGGGGTATTTTGCTGCCAAGATAATGGTCTCTGTTATAGATTGAATGCTAATGGGCAGTGCTCTCCCCCAGCCTACGCCCAGCCGCTCTGCAGCTCCACGTCTGAAGACCTGGTCTAAGTGGCATCTCCATGAGATGGTAATAGACACTCAAATCAGATGAGTGGCGCCATAGTGAGGGGGTGAGGCAGGGAGGGGCGGTGCAAGAAGGCTTCAGCGTCTAATCTCAAAGGGGGAGGCATGGTGTCCAAGCACTCAGAGCGGCAGGAATGAGCTGTCGACCGTGAGAGGGCCTGTCTGTCGGGCCCGGAAGCTCTCTCTTCCAGTCAATAAGGGATAATGATAAATAAGGCTTACTGAGTAATGAGTATGTGCCAGGTAGCGGGTTAAGTACTTTGTCCCATTTAATCTCTATTTCACAAAGAAAAGGATAAGTAACCTATTCAATATTACCCAGACTCAGAATCCAAATCAGAATCATTGCACTAAGCTGCTGCTCACTTGAGACCAGGGCAGGGGTTGGGGGGACAAGAGAAGCATCAGAGAGCATCCTTGCAGAGCTTATGCTCCAACTGGAAAAGGAGAATTAACACAAAGGGAAAATGATGAAATGTGAAGTGCAGAGGCCACGTTCACCGAGAGGAGAGGGCAGCTTGGGGACCATCACAGACCCTCCACAGGAACACAGAAAGCCGGAGGCTTCTGCAGACCCTGAGGGACCCAGGAGACAGGAGCTGCCCAGTTTAGCTTCCAACAATGTACAGCAAGAACTGGCCTAAGCCATCTCCCAGTGCTGGTGGGTTTTCAGAGGCTCAGCAAAGGGAAACTAGTGCTTCTCTTCTCCTCATTTGACATTCAGATTTACTTGATACGATCTGACTCTTTTACTTTGAAATACAAAAAAAGTTCAAGTTTCATGTAAAATTGTTTTAAATTTTATGGCCCTCAATTTCACAACCCAATAATCCTATTTGCTTTACAAGTAGATTTTTTTAGCCACCCCGGGTCCTCGTGGCATTAAGTGGCATATAAATCTTCAGAAATAGAATTTTTATGGTGTCTTGATTTTTTTTTATCAGAATTACAATGCTTCGATTTGTTCTCCTGTATCATTTAATTCTGCCCCCATTCTTCTCCCGTAATACTCCAGGGCAGGAGAGTCATCCATGGAGTTTTAATGGAGATACTAAATCCTCAGGCGGGTGGAGGGTGAAGCGTCCCCACATCTCCATCTGTAGAATCTTTCTAAGCCCTAAGCCGTGGTTCTCAGTCCTGAGCTCTCTCCAGTCTTCTCCAAGAACATAAAAAGTGTTCAGTTGTAAAGCCAAATGAATATATAGTGGTTTTAGATTTTTATAATATATATGTATGTTGTCAGGAAATCTTAGAGGGAATTGAAGGCACCAGTTTACCCACAATTACTATTGATTGTTGGCTCAGATGCTGGCCTGTGAGGGCGACTGCCCAGATTCAAATGCAGCTCAGCTTCTCTATGTCTCTGTCTCTCCTCCATCTGTCTCCAGAGCTGTGTAGCCTTGGATAAGTCATTCCATTTTCTTCTGTCTCAGTTTTTCCATCTGCAAAATGGGAACGATAGTAGTAAGCCATGTTTTCTGTACAGATTAAATGAGATTGTGTATGTGGTCCCTGGAGGATGGTGCTCAGTAGATGTTAAGAATTTTTATTCTAGATGACACAGACCCACCCGGCGCTCAAGGTCTTCAGAAAGTCTCCTCTGTCTTAGGTGTCAGCCTCTTTCTGTCAGTCTTAGCCTCTTTCAGCACTAAGCTCCTGAGTTTGGTCATTGAGACTCTTTCCACATGTGAACTTAGCTCCTACCTGAGCTTGGTCATTGAGACTCTGGAGGCTCAAAGTTTTGACCTTGCTTGATCCTTGCATCCTCCCATTCAGCATCCGACATCCTGATTTCTACAGCTCTGCTTCCAGGTCCAGGAGTAGATCCTGAACCCTAGCTATTCCCTTAATCAGCAATAAATCCCTCGAGGGTGGACTATGTCTAGAATGATAGTTAACAACATCATAGAAGGACCCCAGGGCCTTTCTAGGAAGAAGCCAGGTGTCTCGGTATCAGGTGAACTGGGGACTGCTGCTCCAGAAAGCAGAGGAAAATTTATTGATCAACTACTCTGTCTCTGATGTCTGGGATTATAATTTCCACAGCCCTAGCGAGAGTACAAGCTAGTCTTGCATGGTTTTATCTGAATAACAATCCCTTTAAATGTGAGAAAATCTTTAATAGGGCACGCAGCCTAGAGCAGCAGAAGGGGGTACCCCTCACCACTAGAGTCCCTGGATTAATTCTTTTGATTCCTGGGGTGACAGGTGACAGAGCCTCCATGCACACACCTCCCCAGCACCTCCTGGGTTGCAAAAACCTGAGAAAGCTTAAGTATCGTTCTCAATGAACTGATGAAATTGTTGAGGATGGGCAAAAGGATTAGATAATTATGTAAAGAACATGTACACAAAATGAATAAGTATGTGAATTTATATGTGTATGTTCAAGTGGATATGTGCAACCAACTATGAAGGCTACAGAGTTTGAAAGATAAGTGCTAAAATACGATGGAGCTGAAACAGTAGCTTAGGGGGGCAGCATTCAAGACAGTTATTTATGTTTGGTGTCTGAGAGACATAAAAAAAACACAGCAGAAGGAACATGCCAACTTGGAGATTTCCAGTTCCAGCTCAGACCTCCCCTTGCTGTGTGAACTTGGCAGCGAAGTCACTTGACCTCCTGGGTGACGCATTTCCGATAGTTGGAGAGAAAGAGAAAACGGATGTGACAGTGATATGTGACAGGCGATTGCCACCAAGCAGTAGTTCAACAGCCATTATGAGCCCATGTCTGAAGTCTCCATGCATCCAGCCTCTCTTTGTACATGAACATTTTACTTTAGTGATCCTCTCCTCTGTGCATGGGGTGGTGCCAGGTGCCAGGCAGGTGTGGCTGGTGGGCTGGGCCCCGGAACACCTTCCGGAGTGTGTGCCAGGGGCGCTTTGCAGGCTCCACCCTGGGCGACAAAGCCCCTAACTGGTCTCCGTCATTCCACTAGCGCTTCCTGCAAATCAGTTATCCACCTAGTAGCCCACTGTGGCCCAAATGGCCCATTTTCCTCTTAAATATAGTATTTGATGTATTAAATAGTGCTTGTGTTTTTCTTCATTTCTAGGATTTATACCCAGCGTGACTTTTTTAAAAACAGTGAGATCATATCACTCTCCAGCTGAAGCACTGCAGTGGGGATTAGAACGAAACACAAGAAAGGAACCTTCAGAAGCCTGCCGCCCATCCGAGGGACGAGAACCTGGCGTGCGTCCCTGTGTGTCCCCTCTTTTCTCTTCCTGGAGGTAATCACTAACCTGGATGTCATGTTTATCATTCCCTTTTAAAAATATTTTTTCATCCCATCTACCTCTACAAATAACCTATTGCTCAGTTTTGCTTGGTTTTGAGCTCTGTGAAGACAGCGTCTCATGGTGTGTAGACTTCTGGGGGCTCCTTTTCAGATTCAGCATCTTTCTAAGATGCTCTATCTTTGGTTCTTTCATTTCTACTATTTACACCAAATATTATCTTTAAAAAATAATCCCTGGTATTTGGGTGAATCCCAAACTCCTCACCTCCATTCACAAGGCTCTCTGTGGTACGTTCAGGAGTTTAAAGCCCTCGGCGGCCTCCTTCATTCTCGGGCTCTGCTTCTCTCGCCTGTGTTGGTTGACCCTTTGCTGCCTGTGAAGCCTGGAAGGTGCCGCCTCCCACCTTCACCCGCTCCTCCGGCCTTCTCTCTAATTGAGAGGCTGTGCCCACTTCCCCAAGCTGTGCACTCCTCCTGCCTGACCCTCCCTTTGCATCCCAGTCTGGCTTTCCAGTTCTCCTTACATGACCATCTCAGAGCCTTTCCACAAAGTTTACCCCCCACCCCCCCAAAGCTGCTCTTCTGTAATCTTGGTGTGATGATCTCTGACTCACTGGCTGGCCCTGCCTTCACACTCACATCTTCCTTCCCGACTGGGTCAAGTGTCCCATTCAAACCTCTCACTCTACCCGGTTCATTCCCTTCAGCATATTCTGTAAAATGTATGATTTAATTTTTCTTCCTTGCATGATTATTTAGTTACTGTTCTGTTTTCTCGTTTGAAAGTCAGTGAAGGCAAGCACTGCCCAGCTCGTTCACCATTGTGTTCCTAAAACCTAAAACAGCGAGTGGTAAAAACCAGATACTTGGAAAATGCTCGTTGACTAAATACATACTTAAGTGCATAAATTGAATAATGAGTAAATTTAGTGTAGGAATCTGTATGGAACCAGCGTTTGTTTATAAGAGCCACTGCTCTCTTAGCCTCTTCTGTCCCAAGAGCCGCTGTGTTCCCACGTCCCCACCTCCAAACGTCAGATAGCTGCATTTCTATCTGCTGTCTGCGCCCTGTCCCTGAGAAGTCCACACCTGTGCCAGGTCTTTAAGTTGTGCTCAGGACAGCTGGGTGTCAGCTTAGCTCCTGGAGCTTGGCAGCTTCCCTCACCTCATCTCAGCCAGTGTGTGCCTGGCGTGGGCTTCCTCTCTCCCGGGGGCTGGACCTTGCTTTGGTTTGTTGCCCCTCCTTGGTGTGTGAGGTGTGGAGGGATAATTTGGCAGAGTCTATTGCTGCAGCCTGAGATGACATTTCTGCTTTGACCTGTCCAGTCCTTGTGAATTTCCAGAAATGGATTCGGGTAATGACTTGTCATTATGAGCGATTAGCGTTTGCAGACGTCTGAGAAATCCCGCCCTTTTGTTTAAGCTTTGGAAACGTTACTGCCCTCTTGACACTTCCATTGACGTTGCACACGGGTAAGGGGTGAGATAAACTAAATCATGGAAATAAAATGTCATCCATCAACGCCTGTGATGAACCCTCACCATCCTGGGAGAAATGGGGTATTCCTATTTCTGTTACTAGATGGATCTAGATGTTCCAAACTACACCAGATTCCCACCAACACTTCAAGTTAAAGTTAACCCTTGTTAAGTTGATATTTAAATCAAAGAAGAAAGCCACAGTTCTCGTCTCTCGCTCAGCGCCCTTGACCGTGCACCAGAGGGTCTGCGACTGCTCCCTGTTCCTAGATATTCTTGTTGATGTATGAGATGTTGGAACTGAAACTGGGATCACCCTTGTCCAGTCCTTTTATTTTACAAATGAGGAAACCAAGGTCCTCCCAAAGATAAAGTAACTTTGTATTTTAGCACTGACTTCGTAGGTTGGGGATTAAACTACGCGTATTACAGAGCAATATATTGTAAGCAGTTTCAGCACTGGTAGAGAGTCTCTGGATTTAGAATCATATTGAACATATTTGGGTCGACTAAGACAGACTTCAGCACGTGCGCAAAGGGATTCTTTCCGTTTAAACATAGTAAGCGCCCTATCTTTCTATGGTCAGGTGTGCATTCTGCCGGACTCTCAATCAGTTGTCTGGAAACTGAATGATGCTGCGGGAGGGATATTGGCTATAAACGTATTCTTGGGCTCTCACAAAGCATCGGGGATGCCAGATTCAGGGGCTGCTACTCTCATCCTGCTAACGCTGCTAAATTGTGAACTGGAATAAGGAAAGCGTGGCCTTTACGTCCTCTGACAATCCAAGCTTGTCGCTTGTAAGTTAAAATAACAATGCTGTCAAAACAGGGCAGTGAGGTCCCTAAGTTCGCGGGTTCAGAACTCTCCTCTCCTCACCTCCCTTTCCCTCCCTTTCCTCTCTTCTTTCCCTTCCACTCCCTCCCTCCCTCCTGGCTTTTCCCTTCTCCATCTCTCTCTCTTTTATCTTTCCATTTTTATTTCTGTATTTCATGCTGCCCTTCCTTCCCTTTGACTCCAAAATTAGATTTTTTGTTTGTTTCAGTGAATAACACTGATTCAACTCAGGGGTTCTGAAGATGGAGTGGTTGAAGATGACCTATCGCCGTGCAGAATCAGAAATTCTATTTAGTGCATCTACAATATGGAAAATGAGGCTCTTGCTAATATATTACATGTTTTTACTGATAGTGGTATAAAGACAAAGACTTTTGGATTCCTTAGATTTGGTCTGAGCAATAAGGAGTTAACAGAGAATAAACAAATTAATAGCACTTGTCCTAAATCAGCAGCTTACTCCGTGATCTTCACCAAAACGCTACACTTTACTGTCACAGGTCTCACACCTTATCTGCTAGAGGGCGTGGCAGTGGATCAGGAGCTTAGCCCTCTCTTACACTGGGCCTCTGGGCTTTCCTCCCACGGTCAAGTCAACTGCAGCTTTCTGGAGCCTTCCCTCTTAGGGCATCACAAATACAGGTATTTGTCCTGGCACCCAGGGGTGAACAGAGCTAGGACCAGCTTGTCCCACATGTGCACAGTGGAGGCTGCCGCTGATGGTGATGTTGGTGATGGTGACAACGTGTGAGGCTGATGTGGAGTGGGAACCAACTTAATATATGTGACACACATTTACCTCGCGTCCCTGGGCAGAGTCCTGTGTACAGGGAGGGACAAGTGCACAGAGAGGAACAGGAATGGGCTCCACTGTCCAGTGCCGATCACTACAGTAGAGTGTGACAGAGCTTCAACAGAAGTGTCACAAGTGTGGCTGTGACACGGGTGCCTAGAATGCTCAGCACACTGCCTCTGAGACACCAATGCTTTTCAGAAAATGTAAATTCACAGAAAATGTGACCCTTCCCCGAGTCAAAACAAAAAATGTAGGTGGACCTTCCAAATGTGAATGCTTAGATTCCTGCCCGTTGCCCCAGGACTGCAGCGTATTAGAGGTGGAGCCTGGGAGTGTGTGTTTACAGAAATGTCCCAGATAATGTATAAATGATCCAGTGGGATGATAAGGTCCATAAAGATCCAGTATTTGAGATGCATTTTTTAGCATCTTTTTACGCTTGACAAATCTCAGTTTCAAGTGCAAATACAGGCCCCTGGAGGGAAAGAGCTGGTGACTCATGCTCTCTAAACGGACCTCCCCACACTTGCCACTGTACACAGTGTCCCCCAGGAATCAGTGATCAATGACTATGTAAAAAGGACCTTCCAAGGATTAATGATGCCTGCACACTAGGGTGGTAGCAGAGGCGAATGACAGACAGACCATTGTGTTTAAATCACTGAGGTTGAGTTGAGAACCAAGGGTGACAAATTAGGGCTCTTAGAAGTGGGCAGAAGGACCCTGAAAGGGAAAATGGGGGTGAGGAAAGGAAAACCTGGGCCTGTTTCAGGGTGTCCCACAGCCTTTACCAAATGACACTGGGGACAGTACAGGCCTTGTCCCCAGAGTCATAACAGTGAAAGGCATTCATTTCTATGTTCTATCCCTGCCGGGATTTGCTCTTAGGATGCAATCCAGTTTTAAAATATATGTGTATTTTAAACGTAAGGACAAGACTTAGTGACCCAGCAGGTTTGATATTGTAACCCCATAACCCAATAATGACACAACTCGGGTAAATCTTCAACATCTCTCGGGTTTAGGTGGCTAATCTATAAAACAGGTAACAGCTCCTGCCTTCCTCAGACAGCGTTATCAGGATCAAATAATACATTGATAAACATATTTTGAAATGGTGTTGAGGCTGTTTCTAAAGTATCAGCTGCAGGAGAGCAGGGGTTTTTGTTTTGCATTCACTGCCTCGTTCCTAGAACCGGCCCACGGCCAGTGTGTTAGAGATGTCCAGACAATGGTGGGTGGAGGCTCCCGCGCCTCATCTAATGAGGAAGCACAGTGTGGGAGGGCAGGCGTGGACTTGGCCCACACAGACCTGGCTTCAGACTGCGGCTTCTGCCTCTGATTGTGTGGCCCTGGGCAGTGACCGAGCACACTTGACCTTCATTTCTCCTTTGTAACATGGAAACAATAAGGACCCCTTGTAAGGTTGAGTTGAGGACCACAGGACATCGCATATGAGGTGCCTGGCACAGTGCCTGGTACTTACTTGACAATCAAGAGCCGCTACATGATTAACCCAAAGCTTAAAAACTGAAGGTCGGAGCAATGTACACAACAAGCACTGCATTGGGGGTTATAAATACTTCTGACGACCTAAAGAAAATATGAAAGAACGCACACAGATATACACAAAATAATGGCAGATGCTTTCTGCAGTTCACTGTAAAGCTATCCATAGACCCCTAGGCACTGAATTTTTTTCAAGTAATGACTTTATTTTTTTAATATAAATATAGTCCATGCTCCTGGTAAAAATGCGTACAAGGTAGAAAAACGCAAATATTGAAACAGCAAATTACACGACCACTGTCTAGATACAACCGGTACTGATGCTTGGTAAACATGTTACAGGCACCTCTGTGTGGGTGTGTGTCTATCTATGTATGGAGCAAGAGTGAGAAATACTCTAGTGGCCGTGCCTGTGGCTCAAAGGAGTAGGGCGCCAGCCCCATATGCCAGAGGTGGCGGGTTCAAATCCAGCCCCAGCCAAAAAAAAAAGAAAGAAAGAAATACTCTTGTAAGAGTGAAATTACACAATATATGCTTTTCTTTTTTTAAAATGTCTAATTAGGGGTGGCACCTGTAGCTCAAAGGAGTAGGGCGCTGGCCCCATATGCCAGAGGTGGTGGGTTCAAACCCAGCCCCGGCCAAAAAATAAATAAATAAAATAAAATAAAATTTCTAATTAAAAACATAAGGAACGCTTCACAGATTTGCGTGTCATCCTTGCAAAGGGGCCACTGATCTCTGTATCATTCCAATTTTAACTGCCACAGTGAGCACCTATCTATGCTTCCTTAAATATAAAAATGTTTACATTTAATTTTACATGAATTCAACAGATGGGAAAGTACCGACGCAAAACTAAAGAACTTTCCAACCTTCTATCAAATGCTTTCTGTTACACACATTATTAGTTCCCCCAAAGATTCCTTTGTGGTCAAGAAAATATATCAGACAAATGTCTGAGTTGGTTCTGCTTCAAATTCTATTTCAGTTCTAGAAGTGAAGCTTGGTTCTTATTTGGGGGATGAGTCTATTATCCTATTTATTTTTATGTCTCCTTCTTTCTCTCACCTCTCAATTTTTCTTAGTTTTTTTTTTTTTAACCTTTACTGTAGGTTTTTTTTTTTTTGGCCGGGGCTGGGTTTGAACCCACCACCTCCGGCATATGGGCCCGAGCCCTACTCCGTCGAGCCACAGGCGCCGCTCCTTTTCTTAGTTTTTATTTTCAGTTTACTAAGGTGTTATCTCTTTACCTTCTGTCCTGGAACCTCAAACCTCTTAATAATTCAGTGTCTATTCTGTTAGTGAATTCTTGTCAAGAGCTTTTTTTCCTAGCACTTACAGTTTTTCGGTGGGGAGAGGCATAGTAGGTGAGGGTGTCAAGGTACAGATATCAACTATCTTATTTTCAAATGGTCCAGGGGATACAAATTATTAATACAGAAATCTTGGGCTTGAGATTAGGATGGAATTATTTGAGGAATGGAGGTGAAAGGCTGGAGCACAGACCTGCAGCTCCAGGGAAAAGCTTCTGGCTGCCAAACTTCCTGGCGAGGACCATTCTGTAGACTCCATCCTTGACCTGTTCACCAAGTCCCATGGACGCGACCACCCTCCCTGGCATCTAAGCAGTTCTAGATCCAATTTACTCCTAGACCTCTTCCTTGCCCTATATTTGTTTTTCTTTTAATGGTGGTAGTCAGTGGGGAGGGAAATATCCATCTCCTCTTTTCTACAAATGACCATAAAATACAGTGGAACCTCTGTAAGTTGACCACCCAAGGGACTGTAACAGGCTGGTCAACATCAGAGGTGGTCAACATAAGGACCTAGGCCTCCTGTACTGACATTACATGTGGTACATGTCCAGTCTATGAAAAGCAGGTCAGCTTCAGGAGGTGGTCGATGGAGGGAGGTGGTCAGTGATGGAGGGTGTACTGTATTTAGAATAAGGCCGTAAGCTTAACCTAGGCTCTCTAAATTAGTGCTTATTCAATATGAAAAGCTGAAGTGACAATTTAGTGTTTTATCCCCGTTTTGTCAGTGAGTGGCAAAGCTCAAGTGGCATCAGCTCCTTTTCAGCATCTATTGGGGAAGGATCTGGGGTGTGAAGTGAAGTAGGAGGGCCACGTGAGGAGAGGAGGCAGCCAGAAGGGTGGCCTGAGGTCGTCAGCGGTGGAGCTTGAGCTCTGGGAGAGGGGCTGCGAGTCATCGGCGGGGGGAGATAGACGCCGCGCCAGGGTATTTTTGTCACACAGCTGCATAAGCAGACAGCTCATTTTGCATGATTTATAAGGACCTATCTGGCGTGTTCTTTTTAACCTCGCTGACTCTGTAAGAAAGAGCTGCATGCCCAGGAGAATCATTAATTGAGGAATTCCTCAAAATAGGACCATCTGAAGGAAGCCTGGATCCAGGGAGGTCTCGTGGTGACCGTCCCATGCGGTGGTCTCAGCTTTGGTGGGTTTGAGGGTCCGCTGAAATGTTTCCGCCCACATTGATGCCTGGGCTCCACCCCAAGGAAACTGCAGATTTTTAGTCATGGACAGGCCAGGCATGTGAGTCTCCCCCCTAGAAAACGACGGGAAATGACATACTATTAGTCTGTGCGAGGGCCAGGTGTGTGTAGGTTTAAAGCGTCCCTCCTTTCTCCTAAGGTGCAGACAGAGCTGAGGACCTCTGACTGATTTCAACCCCCTCATGGCACAGAGGGGGAAAGCGCAGCTCAGAGAGGGTCAGGAACTTGCCCAAAGCCACACCATTAGGTCGGTGTCCAGCTGGAACACAGCCTAGGGATTCCAACCCCACTCGGGGCTCTCTGGAAACCGTCATGCCCTTCTGTGACCGGGGGTTCCAGGACGGTGACTGGCATCCCCTCACTCCTCTGTACAGGGCTCAGGGGAGTGGCCTCAGCTGCTGCTCCCACACAACTGTTTCTCTGCTCCTGCGGGAATATTTTAATGAAATTAATTTCATGTCAGAGTCTTACCAAAAGTTTATCAAGAATGAGCAAACACTCCCTGTTTCTCATAAGACAAAGGACCAGAGGATGTCATTGTCTGAGAAAGAATATTGTGGCAACATCAAGTTTTGTTTAAGGCAGGAGGTTTCACTTAACCCTCTTCCAAAGGTCTCATTGTGTCTGGGTGGGGTGGGAAGCGGTGGAACCGAGTGAAAAGCTCAGCAGCTCCTGCACCTCCCAAACCTGGTGCACTTGTAACACTACATGTCGAGAAGCCAGCGCTTGGTTGCTATGCCCACCCTGCCATGGATGTCGGGAACCTCACAGTAACATTTATACTTACTCCGGCCAGGGTTTCCATAAGTAACATTTTCTAATCTGCCCCTTTCAATGCCTGTTTCTTTTTATTTGAGTCTTGTTTTCTGGGGCTTCACGTATATTTGGTTTGGGGGGTAAGGTACCCCAAGTCTTTTGGAAATGATGCTCTGAATAATAAATGGCTCCCAAGGGAGTTGACTCAGACATGCCTGGACCCCAGATAGAGCCCTGGCATTCCAGCTCAGGGTGAACACTGCCTTTGCTCTGCCCGACGTCCTTCCCTGCTGTGATGCTGCTGTCTGAATCATTTGTTCTCTGATTGCTCCTGGGATAGAGATGGGAAACTGGGAGAAAGTATTCCCTCCACTGGAGAGATAACATCTCAGGTCCTAACGTCAGACTTTTCAAAGGGGAAGTTCCCTAACATACCAGCCAGTGGAGAAGGGACTCAGTGCTGGGGCAATGGAGCAGAAGGGCAGAGCTGCCGACGGTGAGAGGTGCCGGGAAGCTCCACTCTGACAGCCCCCGGTGTCTGGGCTGAGCCCTCTGTGGTCTCACTTATATAGAAGCCATTTTATAAAGAAGCCACTGTCCCCTAAGTTGAAGCTCCTGATATTTTTTCCACTTTGAAAGTTTTTGTGCTGAAGTAAGCTTCCTCCACCCCTCCCCACCGATTCCTCCCTATGGATTTAGAAGCAAAGGGCACAGGCCATCTTATATTTATAGCAAAGCTCTATCAGCAAACCCAGTCTGGAAGAGACTCCCGGCCAGCACGTCCTTTTCTGGCAAGGTCATCATGGCCAGTGAGAAAAGTCAGGAAGAGAGGTGCAAAGGCCCACCCCACACTTAAAATGGCCATTCAGAGCCATTGCTGCCTGGCCTTCCCCCTCCTGCTTCCATTGATCTGGGATGACCATTAATATCAGGTGACGGGGTGTCCATCATCTGGGAGGAGGCACTGTCAGCCCAAGTAACCAGGGGGATGAAGGGGAGAGGGTTACCTCTGTCTATTGACTTGGTTCTCTGGGGGGGGGCGCACTTTTCACCTTGCCCAGGGTCACCAAAGTGGCCAGTATCACTTTTAATGAGGTGGGATCTCTGCCAAGAATCACTAATAGGGCTCTTGTCTCTCCATAGTACTGGGTACATGAAGCCCACGTCCATTTCTCTCCCAATCTGGGTGACAGCACCTTCTTTGGTGAGGGAACAACAGCTCTCCCCCCTCCTCCTGGCTCATGGATCATCTCTGTAAGGGTCCTAAGAGCAATTAAGAGTTAATGCCCATGGATGGATGTGTTAGCGGATATACATGTATAAGGATGGGGCTCTGTTAGCTAAAGGTATATCAGATTCCCAGAGCCTCATTAAAAGTGAGTTCTATGTTAACATTCTAGGGTAGCGAGAGTGAGGGTTTAGGAGGCAGACAGATCTAGATTCAAATCCCTCCCTCCCCAACTCACACACCCTCTGTTCACTACCTGTGTGGTCTCTAGGTAATGACATTTCTCCGCAGTGTCTCTGCTGCGCTGTCTCCTCTACCTTGCTGGGTAGCGATAGCACTGGATTAAATGAAACTGACACGTGAAACTTAGGAAGCGCTGACACACAGTAAGTGCTCCATAAAGGGTAGTGGTTATCTCTTAGGGTAGGTGGTGACAATGCCCAAGGCGCTTCTTCAGGAAAGCTCCCAAGAACAGGAGGAGTAAATTTAAGCAAACCAGGGGACTTTGCAAGCGTTGTCCTCAGCCCTCCAAGTTCTGCAGAATAGCAGTTCTGAAAACTCACATCTGATCTGCTGTGCTCATGCAGCTCAGCTGAAGACAACACGCAGCCTTAAATAGACCCAAGGAAAACTGGAAAGGGCATTAAAATTGGCCACAGAAACAAGCAGAAATCAAGCTCTATAATTAATGCTCAGCCATTTATAGACTGTGAACAAGATGGTCTAAAGGTTAGGAGCGGGACTTACCCAGCTAAACCCAGAGAGAGAGAGACAGGAGCATGCCTGCTTGCACGTTCTTTAACACGAGACCTCATGTTGGAGAATTAGAGGAATTCCAATTAAACCCTTTCATTTTGATTTCTCATTAGATCCTTAGAATATCTGCAGAAAATTAAATCGAACAAGAGACCTCCAGCCGGGAGATTTATCCGATTTAATGTTTTGAAAGAGACTTATTATCTTGTCAGGAATAATTTGAAAATTCAAATAAGAGCAATTGAATCAGCAGAATTTCAGGCCTGGAGATAACAATCACTTCGTACAACCAGCCGTAGCATTTCAACGACTCTGCTCTTCCCAGACCCTACTCTCTCCCTGGCCTGCCATCTCCACAATCTTTTGAAGACCACAACAAGAAATCGTGGCCAAAGTGTGAAACCTGATACTGTATCCGCACTCCTCACCCTGGCTTCCTCGTCTTTACTCAGTGTCGTCCTCTGAATCATGTGCAGACAGGATACAGCCTAATGGCCTTTTGAAATATTCATCCTGTCTCGTGGGATGTCCTTGGCTGGCTGCGCTGTTCACGTGACATAGCAGCTGACTGCTTTCTCCGTCATCTCCTGGGCTGGGGGCTCCCGGATAGAAAGAGTCATGGATTTCAGAATACAGTTGGGCTCTTTAAAATAGCCTTCCGGCTGTGGGCAGCCACTGTCTTGGGAGACTTGAAGGGGCACAATGCCAAGCTAACAACCACGTCAGCAGGTCAAGCCAGGCGTGCACTCCCTCCTGGCCGCCCTCGGAATCCCTGCCGAGTCTCTGTGGGTACCGGGATTTGGCCCAGTGACTTAGGCCTTGGTCCTGAAGGGCCGAGTCCCTCAGCATCTCCAGCGTCTCTGTGGCTGCCAGACCCCACAGGCCTCCAGCCTTCTCTGCTGGACATGAGCTAGATTTTAGGGAGAAGAAAAGGGGTGATTAACAATTTAACCTTGCCAAATAATGGTTGCTTCAACCTTGTCATTTAAGAATCTCTTTTAGTTTGGATAGTCTCTATTGGGTAAATATTTGGTTAATTCAAAGCCATCAGTTCTTTCCTCCTCCTCTTGTCTTGCTAGTGGATACAGAGCAAGCTTTGGTCCTCCTGGTATAGAGATCCCGACACCTGGTCCACAGGCTGTCCTCCCCTCCATTCTCTGGAGGCTGCAGTGACGAATGCAGACGTCATTGCTGTGGTCACTGTGGCCCCACCCTTGAGGGTGCCTCTTCATGACCCCAGCCTGGGCCACCCATCTCCTGAAGGAGCTTCTGATCCCCTGAAGTCTCTGTACAGGGCCAAGAGGGCAAGGGAGGCCAACAGAGGGTCTCCCTCCTGTCTTTTCATTCTGAGATGCTAATGATGGTGACACTGTTATCCTAAATAACCGTTACTCACAGGGCTGCTCCTGGACAGGCCCTGGCAGGGCCAGGTGAGCCCCTTGGGCTGCCCTAGAGTCATTTATTCACATGCAAGGCCTTCTGTCCTAGATACAGCTAAGGGACTGGACGCTCCCAGGACCACGGGGCTGGCCGAGGACCCAGTGGAGTTCGTGTTCTTAGTAAAGTAGTGACCAGCTATAAGTCTAGTCTAGAGCAGGAACACTTTGACCATATAACCACTTTAGGATAGAAGGATATTCTGTAGCCTTGCAGCCTATGAAGGGGTCTGTTCAAGGTATGATATGACAATTAGTAACATTGCTGATGGGGCTTTCCAAGGGAGACAGGAGGGCACAGCGGCTCTTTGAGAGATATTCTCACTGCTCTCTGCAATTACTGACTTTTCTGTAAATAAAGTGAAGTTGTTGATCTCTGATCTGCTGGAGATCCATCGCCCAGGGTCACATTGGGAGTGGCCGTGTAAGTGTAGTTTTCCCCAGGCCCTCTCAGTCCCAGCCCCCAAACACGCTGGCTGTCCTTTACCTGCCAGGAAACTTGTACACACCCCAGCAAAGTTTCTACCCAATGAGGGCAAACATGGGGCCAGGTCCCAACATCTTCACCTGGCTTCTGCCCACACTTCATTACGGTAGAAGGGATGCTGTGTTTTCTCTTTGGAAGGCACTTACCCTATTTCCCAGAGCACCGAGTCTTATGGCTCAGCGTTAAAAGCAGAGGGGGTGGGGGAAGAAACTCTGATCTGACACTCAGGCATGGTTCTTGATGTAGAGCTTCACAATGACTAGGAAGGAATGAGTATCAGGGACAAAAGTTACACTGGATTAATATCCCCCAAGAACCTCCACTACTTTTACAATCTATTCTGCCTCCCAGGGGAAGTGGATCTCAAGGAGGAGGCTTTATTTTCAAGCAGTGCTAGGAGGGAGGTGCTCCCTGGAAAGGGCAAGAGTGAACCACGCTAGTCTGGGGCTCAGAAACTGATGCCCCCAAACGTGGCGCTTGGTACCTACCGAGCTGGAAAAAAGGCCCCGGTGTCTCTGAGCTCCACACCCTCATCTCTCCCAAAGCACAGGCTGAAGGTGTTTGCTGAAGTTCCCTTATCTGTATAAGTATGACCTACCAAAGAAGAAACAAATACCTCTAATCCCTTTCCCTGGTTTTCATCAGCTTAACCCATTATTGCAGAAAGAAAGGCTAAGTGTGTCAACAAACCTGGATGGACTTTTGTCATAAACCATCATGTGTTCTTTGAGCCCACTGAGTTCTCCCTGGTAATCACAGATTGCCCCTCAACAGAACTCCTCTTCTCCCCTCTCCCATAACCCATTCTGCCAGGATCTAAGCCCCTATTCTTTCTGGAAACTCAGGATGGTACGTAAGCTTCTGTACCTCATGGAGGGGTTGGGTCTTCATTTGAAGGCTCTGATCAAATGCATTTGTGCCTTTTCTCCAATTAATCTGTCTTCTGTGAATTGAGTTTTCAGTGAAACTTCAGAGGGCAAAGGGGAAGATTCCACCTTGTCCCTACATGACATACCTCAAGAAAAAAAGACAGGTGGGCTTTGGGAGGCCAGTTCCATCAAGGTTGAGGAGGATGTGGAAGCACCGCTATGGAGGAGGAGGAGGTCAGCTGGCTGGCACCAGGGGAAAACTTTGGGGACACAACAGTGATGTCCAGAGAGAACAGTTATAAAATGTATGGTGTGAAGATAAACTTCTGACTTCCTGGAAATAGAAGCATTGAGGATTTGGAACTAATTCTTGAGCGTCTGGGATAGCTGAGCCCTGTCAAGGTGGGCGCGAGGTGAGACCCAGGGCTACACGCAGGGCTCCCGTCGCACTGACGTCCTACTTCTGTCTTCCCTTTGTCCTGCACCCCGGTGAACTCAGGATTGCTGTGGCCATTTTTCTTTCTTTTTTCAAGAGGTGTTTGTCCACACTCTTTGTTGTTGAGATTTTTTTTTGTTACCCTATTTCAGATAATGAGCTGTTAAAATGTCTTTCCCTTTCACTAGGGAGTCATTTGATGAGTGCCATTCTGCAGAGGGCAAAGTTCAGGACACCTGGGGGACAGTGATGAGCACATGGGGCTCAGGGGCTGCCACTGTGCACAGTCATGTGGGGAGGACAAACATTACAGCTCAATTAGATAATTTAGAGGTAATTCCACATGTGAAATGCTGCAGGAGAGAAGGTATGGGGGGCAGGTGCCCCTAGATAGCACATCAGACACTCAGCCTCCTCGAAGGTGGAGGCTTCCTGGAGAAAGGGGATGTGGTGTCACCATCCTGAAGGATGAGAAGACATGAGCTGGGAAAAAAGAGGAAGAAGAACATTCCAGAAAAAGGAATGAGTATGTGCAAAAGTTTGGAGACAAGCAGAAGCACATCTAGGACTGAGGGTGGCCAGTGTGGGCAGGGCACAGGGTGTGGGGCAGGGGTGAGGGTCAGACAGTCCAGCCCTGCGCAGCACTTAGTGTGCAGGCTGTAGATTCAGGAGGCTGACCGCCTGGGAGACCTTGGCAAGTCCTTTCACCTCCCTAAATTGCAGTTGGCTCATCTGTAACACTGGGATAACGTACCTGACTGGCAGGGGGTCTCGCAAAAGCCACTCACACAGTGCCAGGCCCGCAGTAAGAGCACAAGGTACCTTGCTTGTGGGCTGTAACCAGAAACTCACATTGTATTTTTAGAGCAATGGGAAACCACCACAGGTTTTAAGGAGGACGTCGTGAGCACTGTTTGGGAAGAGCAGTGTCCCCTGCTGGGCCTGTCCTGGGTATCCTGGGAGCTTTTCCAGGAAGCTCAGCCCAGGGCCTTTGAGCTCCTCCTGTGCAAGCTCCTGATTTTTCACACTAAATCCCTTCACACTTAAAAGATAAAGTGATTTCCACTTCCCACAGTGAGCTCCCAATAGATGCAGAGGTTGTGGAAAGCTTCAGACAAGAAATAATGGCGGCCTGAGCCAGCCACAGTCGCTGGGATGAATAGAAGGGGACAAATCTGGGAGATATTTAAGAGATTGAATTAATAGGACTTGGTGATTGATTGAATACAAGGTTGGGAAGAAATAACAACTGACTCATAAATTATCGACTTGAGAAATTGTGTGGGGGGTGGTGCAGTATCTTAAGGCTGTAAGATTGAAGTCAGAGCAGTTGTAGTAGAAAACGTATGCATTTAATTCTGGGCATATTCTACTGAAGGCAGATTTGAAGTACCCGCATGTGGCAAAGGTTGTTGAAAATATATGAGTCTGGAGCTCAGAGGAAGGGCCAGCCAAGGTATTTGGGAATCCGTGGTGCAAATCTGGGGGCTAAAGCCTCAGAAATGCATAAGGTTGAAAAATCTGAGGTTCCAGACAGAACTCAAAGATACCAACATTCAGTGTGTGTTTAAAGGCAGGAAGACATTGGATGAGTGTTCAATATTCCTGAAAAGGGAGCCAGAGGGAACAGGTAGATCAACAGGGGGGCTGCAAAGACAGAGCCGCCAGGAAAAGAGAGCGCCAGAGGCTGGAGACGCCAGGTGAAGTGGGATGGGGACTGCAAGACATCCAGCAGATTGAAGACATGGAGGTGGAGGTTCAGGACCGGGGAAGGGGCGGCGGGAGGGGGTGGGGAGGGCAGGTAAACAGCACCCACTCATCCGCCAGAGAAGCCCGAAATAACAATTGCAGCGGTGGCCGCATCCTTACAGGGCTCTCGTCTGGCCGCATCTTGAGTCTTCCCACAGTCTCGGATCTTCCCACAGTGTGATTCCTTTACATCCTGCACGTGAGGGAGAAACACAAGCACGCCTAAGTTATTTAAAAACTTTAACAACTTGTGCTGAAGTTTGTGGAAGAGAAGAGAGAGAATGGGTGGCAGCTGAAAAGGAGCCAGGGATGGGGGAAGGTTTGTTTTCTAAGACGGGAGAGGCCTGACGTATTTCAATCCTGATGAGAAGGAGCCAGTGAAGGACAGGGGATTATTGACTGTGTAAGGTGCCCTGGAGGAGGGGCCCAGGGCACTGGAGGAGGCACCGGCCTTGAGCAGGCTCAGTCAGTGGGTGCTCGAGGGAAAGAAGCGAAAAGCAGGTGGTTATACTGGGTGGGTCATGTTCCCTAAGCAGACCCTGATATGGAGATCTCTGTGCAGGTGATGTATTGAGGCTTGTTCTCAAAAAAAAAATTAAATAAAAACGTGTGAGGCAGCGTGCGGAAACAGGAGGTAACAGGGTGAGAGCAAGCAAAGTGGTAGTTTCACAAAGCTAGCTTCAGCCTGATCCCTCGGGGGTTCATGGTGTGAACTACTTCCAGAGTTTGCCCCTGCAGTGAGGGGGCTGGGTTTCTGGATCTTTGCATCAGTCAGTCACTGGCCACTGGGTGCCCTCTTGAAAGTGGGTTGGGGTGCACAACCTCCCAGGAATCTCTGGCTGAGGCAGCTTCTATAATCCAAGGACAATCCTTCAGAGCACCCCAGGAGCTACAGCAGCTGGGGAAAGGGTGCCTTCCGCCCCTGAAAGGAGATCTGAGCGTGGGGCCCAAACCGCAGGTGCCGTGAGCTACGGCAGGGACATTTGCATGTTTGGTTTCAGGAATAAACAGTAAGCGAAGAGGCCAGGAAATCTCAGATTTAAGAGGATGAGAAAAGTTTTAATAGTGGTACGGACTAACCAGAGAACTTTAGCAGGCTTCCTACATAGTTAATGTCAACAACCATGAGTTTCTAGTGGTACCAAGGAGCTCACAGCAGTCCTATACAGCCAGGGAGGGAAGGAACAGGTAGGCAGATTCAGCTAAGGCTGGAGTCAGGGTAGTTGCTTTGAAAGGACAGAAGGGAAGAGTGGTGGAGGCACTAGGATGGCCCTCTGGGTCCAGCTGGCATAGAGACAGGAATGAGAAGATGAGAATGCTAAAAGGGGAGAAAATGACCAGAGTTAAGGGCCAGAGGTCTCCAAGAGGGCTGGAAATAGGCGTGGTGGGGACTGCTTGAGTGAACCAGCTTAAAAGATGGAATTTCCAGGCGCCAGCCACGTACACCTAAGGTGGTGAGTTCAAATCCCCAGCTCGGACCCGGCTGTAACCAAAAAATAGCCGGGCGTTGTGGCGGGCGCCTGTGGTCCCAGCTACTTGGGAGGCAGAGGCAAGAGACTCGCTTGAACCCAGGAGTTGGAGCTGTAATGCCATGGCACTCTACCCAGGGTGACAGCTTGAGGCTCTGTCTCAAAAAAAAAAAAAAAAAAAAGATGGAATTTCCTGAGCAGATAGAGACTTCTTCAAACCATTGTTCTGAGGGGCTGGACCCCAGGAAAGGGTGGCTGCCCTGAGGCATAAACAGAGTCACCAGGACCAAGATGGTCTCTGTCGGCTCAGTCATATCGCCTTAGCAGCCCTTGCTGTTCCAGAGTGCATAGGTCTCTCACCTGGCTTCTTCAATAAGCTGTAATCATTTGTGTTTCTGTTTCTCCTGCTCTCTAGAACTTCTCAAACTCCATCATGGCTTTTTCCTTTGTCCTTGAGTTATGGTGAACTCGGCTGTGGGCTGGAGGCTATAGGAGTCCCGGAGCTGCGGTGCAATGTGGGTGTTTCGGCCTTGTGCTCCCAGGGTCAGAGCCTGTTCTCAAGGCTGGTGTTGAGCCTGTGTTCTTGGGCTGAAGCCTTGGGTTCTCCAGATCAGCATCAAAGTAGCATTGCTTTAGGAAGCTGTCAGAGCAAAGCCAGTTTTCTCTATGTGATAATTTAACGTAAAACACGAAGCCTTCTGAGAGAGCAGACGCTCTCTCTCTAAAGAGCAGATAACGCTGCCATCTTGCTCTTCCCCTGGGGAAGGAGACTGCATAGCTCTGTAATTCAGAGGCTGGACTTTCAGCCACATAGAAACTCCTCACTAAAAGTTAGTTATTACAGGAGCAGGAAATAAAAGGGATCCAAGTAGGAAAAGAAGAAGTGAAATCATCTCTGTTGGCCGATGGCATGACTTCACATATAAAAAAACCTAAACACCTCTTGGGGGCAAGACACAATTATTTAAAACAAAAAAAAATCCTGGAGACTCCAGCAAAAAACTTCTAGAAGTGATAAAGTCAATAAATTTGCAGGATGCAAACTCCACATGTAAAAATCAAAGAGTTTCTAGGTCCTAAGTATAAACTATCCAAAAAAAGGGAATTTTAAATAATCTCATGTATGTTAGCAACAAAAGAAACTTAACTACATAGGTATAAATTTGTTTTTATTTTATTTTTTGTTTTTATTTTTAATATTTTTGAGTACCATGTTCAGAGACTGAAAGAATTATTGATAATATTGTGAAAATGTCCATACTACTCATAGCAATCTATAGATTCAATGCAATTTCTGTTCAATATTTTAGTGTCATTTTCACAGAAATTTTAAAAAAAACCTTAAATTAGAATGGAACAACAAAAGACCCCAAACATCCAAAACAAATTTGAACAAAAAAACCAAAGCTGTGAACAAATCATACTCCCTGATTTCAAAATATATTATGAAGTGATCATAATCAAAACAGCATGATATTGACATAAGAACAAACACATTGGCCAATTGGACAGAACAGAAAACTCAGAAATAAACCTGTGCATTTACAGTCAACTTTGTGATTTTTGAAAAAGTACTGAGAACACACAATTGGGAAGTTTAGTCTCTTCAATAAGAGATGCTGACTGTCCACATGCAGCCACATGAAAATAGACCCTTATCTTACACCATAGAGAAAAATCAACTCAAAAAGGATCAAAGGATTAAATGCAAAACTGAAACTATAAAATTACTCGAAGAAATCATAGATAAAAGCTTCATGATATGTCCGGGCAATGACTTTTTGGATAATGATCCCAAAAGCACAGGCAGCAAAGCAAATACAGACCAAGGGGATGGTGCCAAAGTAAAAGTTTTCTGCAGAGGAAACAAATGAACAAAGAAAGTGAAGAGAAAATCCATAAAGTGGGAGAACGTATTTGCAATCCATACATCTGAGAAGGGGTTAACATCCAAAATATATGAGTAACTCATACAACCCAATATAGCAAGAAAACAACCCACTGAAAAATGGGCAGGGGCCTAGAACAGTCATTTCTCAAAACAAGATGTGCAAATGGCCAGGAGGTACGTGAGAGAATGTTTAGCATCACTAATCATTAGGGAAATGCAAATTAAAACCATGATGAGATGTCACCTCACGCCAATTAGAACTCCTTTCTTCAAAAAGATGAAAGCTAAGTGTTGGACAGGGTGTCAGGAAACGAACTCTTGTAGCTGGTAGGAATGTAAATTATAAAGCCATTATGTAAAACAGCATGGAGGTTCCTCAGAACACTAAAAATAGAGTTGTCCTGGACCCAGGAACCTCCCTTCTGAGTCTAAATGCAAGGAAACTAACATAGAAGGGACAGCTGCACCCCCATACTCTATACAAGGGAACCAACATGGACGCCTTAGAGGGACAGCTGCACCCCCATACTCTATACAAGGGAACTGACGTGGACGCCTTAGAGGGACAGCTGCATCCCCATACTCTATATAAGGGAACCAACATGGACGCCTTACAGGGACAGCTGCACCCCCTTACTCTATACAAGGGAACCAACATGGACGCCTTACAGGGACAGCTGCACCCCCATACTCTATACAGGGGAACTGACATGGACGCCTTACAGGGACAGCTGCACCCCCATACTCTATACAGGGGAACTGACATAGACGCCTTAGAGGGACAGCTGCACCCCCATCCTCGCGGCAGCCTTTCTCACAATAGCCAAGATAAGGAACAACGTAGAGGTCACCAAGGGATGAATGGGTACAGAAAATGTGCGATGCGTGTGCACCGTGTTGTGATCCGCTGTCTCACTGCCAAGAAACACAGTTGACAGCATCCTTTCTGAGCCACCGTGCAAGTTTCAACTCGCTTGGCTTCTCAGTGTGGCCAGGAGGGCTTCATTAGTTTCCAACACTGCCTGATCTCCATGATATATGGACTCTAATAAAGTTGAACTCAGAAGCCGTGAGCAGAATGATGGTCACTGGGGGCTGGGAGGAAGGCTGGGGAGGGAGCGAATGGGGGTTACTGACCAGAGTACAAAGTTTCAGACAGAGGATGGGATGGGGCATCAGAGTAGGAGATAGACAGGAGGAACAGATTTTGAGATGTATTGCACAGCAGGGTGACTATAGTCAATAATAATGTATTATGTATTTCTAAATAACTGAGAGTAAATTTCAAATGTCTCTCTGGAAGAAATGATAGGTAAGAGAAGCGATGAAAGTGGTTATCTGCTTGATTAAATCCCACTGCATTGTATGTGTCCCCGGACGTCACACTGCACCCCATAAAGGTGTACAGCAAGGATTTGTTAATTAAAAAGTTAGCCACCGGTGGTTACAACAGTTCACTGCCCTTTATAAGTAGTGAAGTATTACAGAAACACACGTACCAAGCTTTGGAATCTAATGTGGGTTCGAACTGTGGCTTCTCCACTTGGCTGTGTGATCTTGGACAAATTACTCACCTCTTGGAGCCTTCATTTCCTCATCTATAAAATGGGCATAAAAGGAGCTTCATAAGGATCTTGGGAGGGGGGATGCGTATGGGACAATGGGGACAACTACTGTTCATGCTGTTTTTATTATTTCTGTCTGCAAATGTGACGGTGTCAACACGACTGACAAGATTGGGTTAACTACACACTTGGAACAACATCTCAGGCTTGTTGACCAAAGTAGCTTAAGATTTTTCAATATTGAGAGTAGATGGAGGAAAAAGAGCTTTTTACTCATGTTCAGCATTTCAGAGGAAATCAGTGTTTGTACAATGTGGAGCCTCTTATTAGGGTCAAGTAGAGAAGCACAAGAGCCTTGGAATTCCCTCTGGCTTCCCGGCCTTTACACACGGGGCCTGCAGCCTAGGAGGACAGTGGCCCTACCTCTGCATCCAAGTGATGTGTGCACAGTGACAGGCCACGGTTTAAAGGTGGGTCACAACCATGTAGGCCTTGCTGATAAATGACCCCCGATTCAACTGTGCCAGGAAGAGAGGCGATTTACATCCGCTGAGGAGAAAACGGCCCGGGTTTCACTAGCCCAGAGAAATCTCCGACCAAAAGCACTGGACGCTGAACAGTTTGATGGCCAGTGAGTTTTGGTGTGTGTTTTCCCGCAAGATCTTTGAGATCGTTCCTCATGGGTGTGCTCCAGGCTTGGCAGCCCTTAGGCATGGAGGCCCAGGGAGACACCTGATCCCAGGAGAGAGTCTAATGCAATTTTATCCTGGAGTGTAGGAGTGAAGATTATTTTCTCCAGAATCATTTCTGTTCTCATCTGGGATCTTTTATTGACCTGTGTTGCATCTCAAAGGTGGAATCACTATGTAAAAAGTCATGTTTTTTAAAAAATAGTATTTATAGATTTCCTGGCAGGAAATATTCTCTTTGAAACCTATGATTGTTGTATTTTCTTCACCCAGAATGGGCTGTGTCACTCAAATCTGTCCACACTCACTTCATGTCCAAATCGCCTCACACCTCATTGTGTCTGTCACCGAGATGTTTTATTCATCAACACCTGCTTCTCTGGGCGTCACTGACACTCTTTTCATTCTAAGTAGCTGCCTGTCAGCCTTTTATCAAATAATCTCCAACCCTCCATTAATAATTTGCTGGGAAAAGGCTGGAGATGGCCTTCTCCACAGGTGACAAGTGTGCCGGTCATTGTACTGGAATTATAACAATGTGTAGCCAGGTCCATGAATGCCTGTGTGACTTTCATAATCCTCTCCCTTAACTAACTACTCAACCCTTATTTCCCAGAAATTATACACTCAAACTCCTGGCCTCAAGAGATCCCCCTGCCTCAGTCTCTCAAAGTGCTCAGATTATAGGTATGAGCCCACCACACCAGGCTTGAAAGGATGGATTTTCTACAAGAGAAAGGAATTTAGATTCTGAAGGCTGCAGGGCCAGTGTCCTGATGTCAAGATTGACCATCACCCTCAGCATACCCCCCATACGTGCAGCCCTCTGTAAGATAAACTTCCACCTACCCCGAGCCTCGTGCCCCCTCTTAAAAGCCTGTTACATCCCTTAGTCGGGAGACCGGTTTGAGGCAGCTTCTCCCATTGCCTCTACATGACGTCTGTCATATTACATCCCTTTCTTCCTTGGCACTTCTCATCATCTCAGTAACTGGACTTCAGTGCAATGAGCAGCCGGACCTCAACTGAAACCCCCTTGTGGTTTTGACAAGGAATGACACCCCGACAAATGGAGCGTCCACCTTTGCAATCATAACCTTCCGTCCTTCCTTAGATGCTAATAATTTTTTATTATAAGTGCTGTTCAACAAACTCGATAACAGTCTCCGGTGCTTTCCCGTAATAGCGGCCATATGGAACTGTAATTTCAAAGTCCCTCTGATCTCATTCGGTTTCATGCTGTTGGATTAAATGTCAGCGTTGCCTTTGTGCCATACTTTGCGCCCAGTTATCTGGTGACTCGTTCTGCGCATTTATCACTAGAATTAAATCCCTCGCGTAAAGGCGGCTGCTCAGTGTAATTTATTTTGTGGCCCGCAGTTTTGATAGTGTGGTCGTAAAAGTGATTCCCAGCGTCAGCAGCTATAGAAGTGTATCAACAAGGGATAAAGTTTGATTTTAAAAAGCATCACGCTTATCCCTCGGGGTCCTGACTGATAAAAGCATCTCATAATGTCCTAAAACACAGTTGGTTCATAGTTTCTTTTTCTTCATCAACACAACAGAATTGCAAGTATTATAATACGCCTAAGGAGGCTTGAAATAAAGAGCATTGTTGAAGACAGCAAAAATTGGAAACAATTCAAATATTTATAGAGGAAAGGTTAAACAGATATCTCACGGTCCATGCTATGAATAGGCAGTCATCAGGATCCAACAGTTCAAAGCCATTAAAAGGAACTGTGGCATAATAGGAAATATATTTGGTCTCTGTCCCTACTTCCTGGCACAGAGCTCTAAAGCCCCTGGAATTTCCTGAGTTATAAGAATGTCTTTTGTTATTCATAAGGAGCCCCTGTGATCACCCCTGAGTTTATGCTAATGAGGGACTTTGGTTGGGTCCCTTAAGCTTCTTCCTTGAGCAGGAGATCAAGGTCTATGAAAAGTCTTGAACAACCTTTGCTGAGTTCCCAGGCTGGTGAGGAGCAGCTGGAGGGGCTGGGCAGGCATGACCCCTCCTCACTGACCCTACATAGCTCCTCCTTTTGACTGGTCCGTGTCCTATCAGGCAAACATAAGTAAAGTGACTGTGAGCCTTTCTAGCAGATTACGGGACCCAAGGAAGGGTTTGTGGTAACTTCTGACTCAGAGCTGTTTGGTCAGTACAGGAGGCCAAGACTCGTGAATGACATCTGAATGGGGACAGTTTTGTGGGACTGAGCACTTACCCTGTGGGACCCACACTGATTTCAGGTGGTTAGGGTTGTTAGGTAGGTAGTTCAGAATGGCTTTCCTGGGAATGAGGACAGGTGGGAGCAGATGGGGGGTGCAGGCCTCCGTGTTGGTACTGCCCACCTTAATTCAGTCTCAAGTGATTGCTCACACCTGGGGAGGAGGGACCATCCTGCGGATCTACCAAGCAGAACTTAGCTGCCAACTGCAAAAGGAGGTGGCAACACTGGAGCCTAACAACAGGGGCAACGGGTACAAAGCAGCCTAGAACAGCCTCGTGGCTGATCAGCACGTCATTAGCTTAGATCTACACTGTGGTCCGCACGCCCCAGTGGGCCATCAGGCAGGCTCGTGGGAGGTCCACATGTGCAGAGAGGTGACCTCTGAACCACAAGGCAGGGCTGACCCAGGCGGTATAAAAGAGAACTGCCAGCCATAACCTCGGCCTCCTCACCTTTTGTTTTTGTGACAGTGGTGGCCCATTTGCTGTCTATGGTGACTGTATCTTGCTCTGTAAGCTGGTATCTGTAAGCCCATCTTTTTCTTTTCTTTTTCTTTCTCTCTCTCTCTCTCTCTTTTTTTTTTTTTGTGGTTTTTGGCTGGGGCTGGGTTTGAACCCACCACCTCCAGCATATGGGGGCGGTGCCCTACTCCTTTGAGCCACAGGCACTGCCCTCTTTTTCTTTCTCAATAAACTTTGTTTCATGCTTGCCTTACTTTGGGGTGTCTAGTCATCTTTCTAGAGCACTCCAGGAACTGAGGACACAGGCAGCTGCCTGCAACCCAGCAGTGCCAGAACTGAATTAAACTTCAGGCCACGCACTCCGTGTCTGCTGAGAGTTAAAGGATTGTGTGGTGCGGGAAAAAAACCACACCTTTGGTGTCGGAAGTATTGGAAGTAAAGGCACCATTTTCTTTTAAGAACAGAAGAAATTTTTGTAAGCAGAAAACATGAAGAAGAAGAAAATGATAGAGACTGACCTTCATGTAACAAACAGCTGGAAAAATACGTAAGGCAGAAATCCTTAGAAATACATGAAGAGGCCGAAAGAGCCGGATTAGCCCTGGGAGGCAGCTTGATATAGCTCTTTTGGAATTTGACAGATCAAGGAAACAAAACATAAAAAGGATGTAAATAATAAGAGGAACACAACAACTTTGAAATATGTTTGGTATCCCATAAATAGAGAATAAAAAGTCCTGCTTTTTCTTTTCTGCTTATGCCCACAAATTTGTTAATGGGGAAAATACGCAAACTCTGTAAGATAATTTAAAGAGGTTTATTCTCAGCCAAGTGTGTGTAACTGATGGCCCAGAGGGCATGTTTTCAAAAGGCTTGAGAAAACGTTCCATGTAGCTGGGTCACGGTTCGGCTTTCAACAACCACGGAAACAAGAATCACACACAAGATCGTCGTAAGTCAATATTTTATGTAGAAGGTGTGTATTGGTTTTGCCTGAAGTTGGAGTTATGGGTGGTTTAAAGATATTTTGATTTGTAATAGGCTGAAGAAAGGAAGCTTTGTCTAAAGGCTTGACGCGTAACCTCTTTGAAATTAAGGATGTCTGTTAATCAGAGAAACTCAAGAGATTCAGTGTTTTTCAACCTTATCTCACGGCATCCTTGAACCTACAGTTAAACTTCCCCAGCACACTTAAATGATGTTGATCAAATAAAGGGTTAAAAAAAAAAAAGAATATACTTACTGTGCTTTGAACTTCTTTAAAAAATAATTTAATTAGTGATCTTTAAAAATTTTCACAGCATACCTAAGACCTTCTCATGGTACACAGTGTTGCCACACACCAGTGGAAAATCCCTGTGTTTGGCAAATCGATGCCCTGCAGTGTGGTTTAACCTTTGTCTTGCATTGCTTTAGGCCTGTTAGTGAAAACTAAATCTTATTACAAAGAGTAACTCCAAAAGGGAGGGGGCATTGATGAGGTGTTTCTGACCCTGCTTCTCCTCCTGGCTGCTGGCTCAGCTGTGAGGTTTTCTTGAGGTCCCTTCGGCCAAGAGAGGATCTATTCAGTTAGCTCTGGGGCTAAAGATTTAATTTTATTTTATACCATTTATAAAATTGGCCCTTTACTTGGTTACAAACCAAAAACAAAATAGCCTTAATTAATTCTCCAAACCGTAAACTTTTTAGGCCACATTTCCAAAACTTATTTGGGATTAATGACATGTAAATTCTTTATCTCAAAACCTTCAGAATGATCTTTCTGAAGTAGAATCTGAATACTTATCATCTCCTCGAAACACCTCAATGAATTTCCATAGCCACCAGCATACAGATTCCTGGTCATCAGGGCCCCACATGGCCCCACATGGCGTGTTCCTGCCTGACTCCCCAGTGTCCTCACTCACCTCTCTCCCCTGCTCTGTCCCCTTCAGCCACATGGCTTTTCTCTTCATCCACAGAGTGCCAAGGTCATTCCCATCTCAGCCTTTGCTCTCATGCCTAAACATTGCTTCTTTAGACCAATAGAACCCATAGACCTGCTGAACCAACCTTGTTGTCCAGTAGAACCTTCTGTGCTGATGTAAATATTATTACTGTATAACAACAGTTAATTCAATTAATTTAATTTGGTTATCTAGAGGCTACCATTTTGGACAGTGCGCTTCTAAGCATTTGCCTGGCTGTCTCCTCCCATTGGCATTTTGTTCATTCCTATTTCAGCACAAACGTGGGCTCCTTCAAGGAGCCTTATTTGATCATCTGTCTGAAGCAGGTTCCCAGGGCAATTGCATTACCCTGTTCTGTTTCCTTAGTAGCCCTTGCCAGACCTGTTTATTATCTCACTCTCATTCCCTGTGGAATGGAAGCTCTTTCAGGGTAAGAAAATTGTCTTTCTTACAATTGTATTTTAACAAAAAATAGATGCTTAATTGCTAAGCATTGGCTAACTGACCCAGGAGATAAAATTAATAATTCATAGGAACACTCAAGGCTTTCGTTTACATAGTGTAATATTAGACTTATTTTAAAAAGCACACACATAAAAATGAAGAAAAATACTATGAGGAACCCTATGAAAAAGTAAAGTTTTCTTTTTTATGCTGTGCAGGTTGCTGATAGAATTTTGCAATTTACAGAACACTGCTGCACTGCTGTGGATACCTGTCTCTTAGGACAAGTATCTATCTGATTAACAGGTTCTAGCCGTGCATTTGGTGCTTTACACATTTACCAAACAGTATGGTCGTCACTACCTTCAGGAAGCTGAAGTTGATAGCCATATTGAAAAGCAGAGACTAACATTCTTACCGCAATTTGACAGGTCACACTGCGTGGCAGGAGGGTCATCACCGTAGGGGACACGCTCTTCTGTGGTAGAACTCCAGGTTCTTCACTGCTCAGCTGTGAGGCTTTATGCAGATTTCTGCATTTTGGCCTCTCTAAGCCTCTATTTTCTTGAATTCTCCAGGAATTGGAGTGAAGGTTTTTTCTAACATGGAAAGAATTTTTTGTTGAATTTGGTTTGATAGGTTTGAAATTATAGCTCTTGTTCAGCGGCTTCTGAGGGATATGTCTGAATAACAAGAGACAATGGATTGTAAAAATATTCAAATCGGCATAAACAGAAATAGAAGTAGGGTCCAGGTGTGGTGCCTGAAATCACAACACCCTGGGAGGCAGAGGCCAGAGGATCACTTGAGGTCAGGAGTTTGAGGCCAGCCTGAGCAAGAGTGAGACCCCATCTCTACGAAAAGTAGAAAAATTAGCTGAGCATTGTGATAGAAGTCTGTTGTTCCAGCTCTACTCAGGAGGCTGAGGCAGGAGGATCACTTGAGGTCAGGAGTTTGAGGTTGCTGGGAACTAGGGTAAGGCCATGGTACTCTACCCAGGGTGGCAGAGTGAGATTCTGCCTCAAAAAGAAAAAAAAAAAAAGCATAAGGCTTTGGAGGAGTGAGGAGCTAGCACCAGTTGAGTGGTTGCTGCCCAGGTTGGCAAATATAAAACTTTTGATGATACCCACTGTTACCAAGGCTCTGGGTAAACACTGCTTGAACAGGATCTTGATGGGAGTGTACAACAGTACAACTTCTTGGAGAGACAAGTTGGCCGTGCTTGGCAAATAATTTACACACCATGTGGCTTAGCAATTCTTCTAGGAATTTACGGAACTTGTTAATGTGCATGGATGGTTTAGAATGACAATATACACAAGACAACCTAAATGTCTATCAGTAGGGTCCAGACACGGAGAGCCCAGGTGGCCATGAAAAAGGCTGAAGTAGGTACACACATTGTGTGTGTCTGTATGTGTGTGTGGTTAAGAAAGCCTCCAAAACATATTATTAAAGGAAAGCAGAAAGTTACAGAACTAAGTGTGTCGTGTGTCCCCAACATTAAAAACATGTAGCACGTGCCCATGGACAGACGTGCACGGTGTTGTTAACTCTGGCTTACTCTAAATAGAGGGCTAGGTATTTAGAATGAGAAGGAAAATTTCCTTCCACTATTTATTGTTTTATACTACTGAAATGGTACATTTACAAACTATACTTCTTTTTCAACTCAAGAAATATTACGAACATAAGTGAATACAAACAATGTCTATTATGGGAGGTCAGCGAAGGGAATGGCCCTCTGTTTCCATCAGGGGAAATGGGCCACACCAGGAGGACAAATCGAGGGACATTATTATGGGTGCTCCTCACAAAGGTATGTGGGTATTGGAAGACCTGGGAAGCCAGACAGGGTGAGGCAGCCCAGAGGTCAGAAATAGCAGAGGCTGTTATCAGAGCTCAGAAGCTAGAGCTGACCTTGGACAGAGACTGGTCACCAGCAGAGAGCCCACTCCTCAGGGATGTCTTTTGGGCGTTTTCTCAGGAGGCTGAGGCAGGAGGATCCACTCTGGTGAGGTAGTCAGCATGAAGGCCTGGGCCGTGGAGTCTGCAGGACCAGCTCCCTTTACATAGAGCAGAGCAGAGGATGGTGGTAAAGAACTGGGGAACAAGTAAATGGTAAGTGGCCTGGTCGTCCTCCACAAAGACGAAAATCAGACTGGACTTTAAACAGCAGAGGGAATTGGGGTCGGTGAAAAGGAAGTTATGAGAACATGAGAGATGAAAATAAGTGTGAAGCTTTGGAGAACTGAGGGGGAAACCCCAGATGAAGCGGCTGAAGATGAGACTGATTTGGGGAGGTGGACCCCCATTGTGCTCTGAGCACAGGACATTTCCGGAGAATCACGATGAAGTACCATTTCAGGCAATTAGCCTGGCATCTGTGCAGAGAACAGACTGCAAGGGGCTTGAGTCAGACCTGGGGATGCTTTTAGACCGCCCACTTGAGCATTTCCTAATTATTTTACCCAATTAATACCCAAGGGTCTGCCCAAGAGCAATCTGAACTACTGTGTTTTATTTCTCCTTTAAAATTTGGAGACAAAGAATCTTCACGCTCACAGAAGACTGTTTCCCAACAGGAAATCCATATCTTATTTTTATTTGCTAAAGTAACGTTTCCTTGGGCATGTGCTACTAATTCTTAGCCAAAGGTAGGGGGCAGAATTTGGAGGTTCTGAATAATCTTGGTGAAAATGTTTCCCTTGACAGAGAAATAATTCTCCACAGGAGATCAGCTGTCTCTGAGCAGCATGAGGGAAAGTGGAGCTTGGTGAGATACAGATAGTTGCTGTCTCCTGCCAGCTCCACACAGATGGAGCCTCCCGTGGCGGAGGTCACCTCTCAGCTCTCCCGGGCAAGGTCACAGGTGAGCGTGCGGCAAGCGCTCGGGAAATGAGTCTTCCTTCACCCTGGTTATTTCAGAGCTTGGTTCCTGTTAAAAACTCCTTGACTCTAGATGCTATGATTTCATCTTACTTTTTTAGGCAGGAAAGCCTGGGGTGATACTTGTGGCCAGAAATATAGCCTAACCATTTCTAAAAACCTTTCTCTCACTTTGTTCAAAGTTGCAAGTGGCATTTCGGCAGCCTCAGACTGAGCCGCAGACCTTGAAAGCTCTTTGGAAACTCTCAGTTGGAACTAATGATCTTTACAGCACCCAGGGACTGACCGGCCCAGAGGTGTTACTTTAAATAGGCCCTGGTGTGGGCACCATGGAGGCCTCACATGGCCTTGGGAGGCCGGGGAGTGTTAAGCTTCACGCCTGATCTCTGTGGGGACAATGCCACAGAGGATTTATGGCCCTGGCCCGCCTGGGGTGGAGGCTTCCCAGGACCCCGCTGGGTTTTGCTCTTCAGCTAATATTCTGCTCAGTCCAAATGTGGAGACAGTTCTTTAAAGGCAAGAAAAATCTGACCAGTATAAAAACGCAGATGGAGCCTGCCTTGTTAAATGTCACAAAATGAGGGAATTAGGATAATAACAAGAACAAGGAGAAAGGCTCCCTCTATCTTCTTGCCAGCAGCTCAGAGGCTGCTGCGACTGGGAAATGCTGCTGGGCAGGCTCAGGAAGGGAGATTAGGGGACCAGAGGCCGCGGATTGGGGGTAATAGCCCAGTGCAAGGTTTGGGTCTTCAGTTTCTTTTGTACAGTAAAAAAAAAAAAAGTACTATTGGGGGAAAAATCACATTTTAAGATCCCAACAGGTAATATTTTGTTAGAGAGAAAGGAGGGTAAAGAGAGGAGAGGAGAGGGAGGAGGGAGAGAATGCACGCAGGGTGCTAGGCACTGAGCAGATGGTCACCTCTTTTTTTCCTGTCGCTAATAAGACAGGAAGACCTAGAGGAGGGGGCACCTCCTGGAGAAGGCTCGTCCCAGTGAGGGTCTGGGAGCAAATCATGCACAAGTGGTTTCAAAATGCAGGCACAAAGAGGTCGAGCGGGGCATGATGGTGAAGGCCCTAGCTCGCACCTGCCGGTAGCTAGTACACTGTGCTGGGAACCCCTTCACTCCCAGATGGGTTCTGTGGGATCTGTGGAGATCTTTCATGCCCTGCCCCTGGCCAGAGTTGATTGGTCAGAGGGTGGCACCTAACTTTAGCTAGGCCAATGATTGTATTCCTACCATCCAGGCCATGGCTGATTGGTATGGGTATGGACCCATTTGAACCAGTAACCTCCTTCCTTGGGAATTTATACTGGATCCAAAGAGCTTGTCAATTCAATCCCTCAGGCAGATGTAATTAATAAGCAGCTCCTGGCAGCCACATCTTCTGCCATGAAGAGAAAGCCCCTCCGCAGAGAGTAGGAAATGACGCTGATATGCAGAGAGAAACAGGGAAGCAGGATGGGGCGGGAGTTCAGTGACTTTTGAGGTCTGGCTGTGTTTGTTCCTAAGGCCAGTAGCTGCCTTTTTTCTGGCTGACTACGCAACCCTGCTTTGGGCTCTCTTAAGCCTTTATTAGGTTAGCAGATTTCAGTGCCTCTGTTACTTGTGGCTAGCAGAACTTAGGGCTCTCTGCACAGGCACTTAAAATGGCCCTAGGAAGACGGGAAGTACAGGGTGGACCTGGGCTGGGCAGAGGCTCTAGGGGATTGTCCTTTAAGGAGGGCAGAATTTTAGTCCTGCAAGATGAAGGGCTCTGGAGGTGGGTGGCACAGCAATTTGAACATACTGAACACCACATAGCTGTACACTCAAAAATGGGTAAGATGGTGAATTTTATGCTACGTGTATTTTATCCTGATTTTTAAAAACTGGCCCTGAGAAGAACAAAAGAAAAACGTACCTCCCCCAGCTCTCTGAATGGAGGGTCACCTTGGCTGTAGGTTCACCAGCAGTTATCTTCCTGATGTCAGCTTCGTGTGTGACCTGACCTCGTCTCTGTGTCTAACCCCAATCTGCCTCTCCCCTGACCTTCTCTGTCCCATCATTGGTTGCCCCTGCCTTGCGTGACCTCCTCTTAATAGCATGGAGTCTCTCAGGCCACGCTGTAACAAGTCTCCCAGAAAATAAATCGGCTCCGCAAAAACCTTACTCATTCAGCTCCTTTCAGAGTCATGTATAAATGATGTGGGGTTCTCAGCCCAGCAACCCCGGGCACAGGTAAATGGCGGTTGTCTGAGAAGATGAACATACATCAGAGGGAGGGCTTCGGTCCGGATCTGAGTCCCACCAAGAGCAAGACAAAGAGGCTTTGAGCACAGCTCAATTTTAAAATCCGTTTGTGTGGCTGAAACTGGGGGAGTGTCTTCTAATGGACACCATCTGGTCCTGAGGCGTTGGCGTTCTCACCGGGCTGCAACCTCCTGAGCACGCTGGCTGACGGAGGATGATGAGGGAGCCAGGACAGCCTATCTCCCTGCCCTGGGGAGCTTTTCATACAGGGCTGCGCCAGAGGCAAAGCAGTGAACAAAGACGGGATTTCAACAAAGAAAACTCAAGAGCTGAATCCTGTTGAAAAAACCTCGCAGAGCTTTGTCTTCCAGACCCCGAAATTCTTTGTGCCCGTGTGTGTAATATTCTGATCGACAGACTGGCAAATCCCTTTCTCTTCCGAATATGCTATTAAAAATATACAAATCTTCAAAACTCATTTAAAGGGAATTGACTTGTTCAGGTGAAAATCCCCGAAAAGAGATGAATAGAAAAAGCTGTCTATAAAATATGGTGGAGAAGCTGAGTTTGAGATTTAAAAGACCAGGAAGAAGCAAGGAGGCGGGGGGACACCGGAACAGCCCACTGAAACACATTTCTTTTTCTGAGCTAAATGCAGGAGGCGTTTTAAAGTGCAAAGTATAAATTTTATAAAGTCCTCTGGCTTTAAATATATGCATGTGTGTATCCGTGAGAATGCCCCAGAAGCTCCTCTGCCTGTGCCGCACATTAACATTCTGGGCAGCAGCAAAATGATTTGATTTCCCCAAATATGAGAAGCTATTAATAAAAACAGAATCGCCATAAATCACCATGATGAGAATGCTGGCTGCTGGACTTTGAAGGAAGGCGAGATTCATGAAACTGTGTAGCCGGAAGAGAAATGATACCAGTTCCCTCCTGAACATTCCGGGGACGCCGGAGTAGAACCGTCAGCTCTCTCTGGTGGAGCCACCTGCCCTGCCCTCAGTACTGGGGGGTCGGCGGAAACCCCCTTCCCTATGCTTGCTTTTTGTATGTTCTGTTTCAAAGATACATACGTGTTCTGGAGTTCATCTGTGACCGCCTCTGGGAAAACATGATTTGTCTGTTCAAGATGGCCAATAGTTCTAGAAGTTGTTTAAGGCTCAAAATATGTATTTTGCTGTTTACAAATTCTTTAGAAATGGACTTAGACAAAGCTGTGAAATAGACAAGGTATGTCCCAGTCATGTCCTGCTGGCATGGCCCTGCCGTGATCACCGTGGTGCAGAGGTGGTCCTCTGGCACCCTGCGAGCTACGGGCCTTCTCCCCACCTCCACTCTCCTCCAAAGGTCTTTCTCCTTTCTAGGAAGTAACAGGTGACCCTTGTGTAGTCACCACACACTGAACCCTATGCAGTTATATTTCAAAAGAAGAAACTCAAAATTTAGTTACATCATATTTTTATTTTGAGACAGATTCTCACTCTGTATCCTACATAGAGTTCCGTGCCATCATCATAGCTCACAGCAACTTCAAATTCTTGGGCTTGAATAATCCTCTTGCCTCAGCCTCCCAAATAGCTGGGACTACAGGCGCCTCCCACCATGCCTGGCTATTTTTCTGTTTTTAGTAGAAACGGGGTCTCGCTCTTGTTCAAGCAGGTCTCGAACTCATGAACTCCGGAGCTCAAGCGATCCTCCCACCTCGGTCTCTCAGAGTGCTAGGGTTACAGGCGTGAGCCACCGTGTCTGGCTGCATTTTTCTTTTGTAGCAACATGAATGAATGGAAGGCTATTACCTTGAATGAAACAACTCAGACCCAGAAGGAGAAACACAGCGTGTTCTCACATACAAGTTGGTTAAGGGTGTACAATGATGGTTCTTGAGATCGCTAAAGCTAAGTCTAGCTGGGAAGGGTGGGACTGGCTCAGCTGCCATTGCTACGTTACTTGGGATAACAGAGAAATGCAGAGGAGAGCAGGATGTTAAATTTAAGAAAGAAACAAACACCCAAAGGATCATTCAGAGATTTACATACCTGCCCATGTTTGTTAAGATGCTTTCCCAGTATTTCTCTGGGCCAGGGTCCAGGTTGGCTTCCTTTGTTCATAGGAAGAGTGGACATGCCAGCTTAGGCGGTGGAGGCTCGCATGCTGGGCTTACATGTGTGTGAAAGTCCTAAGCCTTTGAAATGTCTCCGTGGGCCGCGAGGAGCACACATCATCACCTGTGTCTGTGTGTGTTTGTGTATGTGCAGAGCTGTACAGATGCACCTGCTGCCATATGCGGGAAGCGCCTGAAAACTGATGGAAAGCAGACTGAAGGCAGGTCGCAGGTGCCCTGTTCCCCAGCAATGCTATATCCCCTGCTGCTCCCCAAGGTGCCGTGCAGTTCCACATCCCTGTTTTTGCAATCATGTCTTGAGTCTCTGGAACACCCTTTCCTGTCTGTCATTCAAGGCTGAGCCTACGCAGCCCTTTTGAAGCCATCCTTGACTGTGCCAGGCAGGCAAGCATTTCTCCTTGGAGTCCACTGTGCCTTGCACCCTTCTCTGACAGAACATAGGCTTTGGAACCGTTACTCCCTTGGGTGCTCCTCTCCCCCACTGGCTCAGGGAGAGCAGGGATTACGCCCAGACCAGAGAGCCACCCGTGGCCACAAGTCGGTGGCGTGCAGAGCACGGAGGTGCTCAGCTGTGAGGGGGACATGCTGCAGGTTGTCACTGGCCCCCAGGCACCATCTGTCGAGAGCCGTTTGTGGGTGCTGAGCATTTGACTGTGAGGCGTGACAGAAGTGAGCAGGGTCTTTCTGGATCTTATGAGAATTTCTAAGGGCTTCACAGCAAGATCTCAAACTAAGGGAAGGAATGACTTTGTTTAAGACCCCATTTGAAGAATATTTTGATGTTCCACAAGAGTTTCAGAAAATAAAAAGGTTCTATTCCAGGTAAAGTCAATTTTCTTGAAGCCGTTTGCTTATCAGATTGAAAGTTTTAATTCTGAAGCTCATTTTAGCTCTGCCTTCCTCTGGTTACTCATTTGGCTAATGGTTATTGGTCATCTGAACTTCAACTCCCAAATTACCTGGTACCTGAATGTGGCCCAAGGATCTTTCTTCAGATAGAGTGTTGTAATGTGGGATTTAGAAATTTCAGAAGTAAATTCACTCTATTGTCTGTATGTGGTAACTTTCACCCTCAACTTAATTTTTTCTCTAAGAAGCCCTGAGGCTCACTCACGGGGTGACCAGCTCACTGCCAGCTCCTGTCAGAAAGAAAGTGAAACACAGTGGGTGCTGCCAAAAAAGAGACAAAGGAAATGGGTCCGTCATCATTGACATTTATCACACACTCGGCACACAGAAGACAAGGGGAGAAGACATGGTCTGTCCTTCAGCAACCCAACTCCCATCTCACTGGAGTGACCACAGTACACATAGGAGGTGACCACAGGTGACGGAAGACAGTTCACCCCACAAGCATCTCCTAAACTCCCTCTACAGGAGGGGGACTGAGGGAGCCCTTGAAAATGTAGCTATAAAGATTCAGCCCCTGTCCTCAAGGAGCTCACGGCCTAAGGACCACACACAACTCACCACACAGCACAATGGACGGTGGAGCAGGGGAGATTTGAAGCTGACCAGAGAAGCAGATGCCAAGCCCACTGGAGTCAGGTGCCCTTTCAGACGGGATGGTGGGAGGAGCTGCAGGAATTAGCTGCTCTGGAGACGTGACAGTCTACTCACGTTGAGGCCCGATGTCAAAATGGCACTTACAGTGGGTTGAAGGAAGGAGAAGATGTCAAGCTTTGCCCCCTCCCCCCGGCCCCTGTGAGTTCCAGGATGCCTCTCCAGTCAGAATGGGCCTGGACGGCACATATACAAGCAAGGCTTTGCCCTCATTGCTTTTCCCCAAACTTTGGGAGGTCCTAAGTGCCAGGCAGGATTCCAAGTCCTGAGTGTCAGAGGTGCACAAGATGACCTCCTGGCTCCCAGGGAGCTTTTACTCTGAGAAGGAAGCAGATTCACAAGATTGTTCCAGAGGCTGACAAGAGCTACGAAAGTGTAATGTGACTCTGAACACATCTGGTCAGGGAAGTCTTCTGGGAAAAGTGATATTTGAGCTGAAACCAGAAAGATAAGGACTGAGCCATATGGGGAATGGCATGGAGGCAGAGAAGACAATCTTCCAGACTCAGCAAAAGTGCCTCAGGCCTCAGTCCACTCACAGCACTTTGTAGACAGGACCTGACCAGAAGTCTGGACAGGCTGGATTATGGCACAGTGATGAGCACCCCCACATCTCCATGCTTATAATAACAAAGGACTTGATCGCATTCATGGCACAGGGAGATCAGGGCTGGGCCGTGTTGGGATGAGGGGGGCTCTGCTTCATGTCTCCCCACTCAGAACACGGGCTGACAGAGCCGCTATTATCTTAATGCTGGTTCTTACAGCAGAGGGGAAAGGAGCAGAAGAAAGCATGTGGGTCACACACACCTGCTCTTGCCCTCCCCCAGAAGAGACCCTTCACATTTCACTGGCTGGAGAGTGTCACCTGTGCACACCTAACTCTAAGGAGAAAGCGGGGTGCAGTCCTGCACTATACCAGGAGAAGGTCACTTGTTCTGTGAATAGCGCTAGTGACCAGCTGGTAGGGGAAAAGGAAAGAATGGGCATGTCCCCCCCAGTACAGGAAACTGAGAGTTTAAGGTGTGGACGTCTGGCACCAAGCTCCCAGAGGTTTGGTCATAGCCCATCTGACCTCTCTGAACAAAGGAGATAGGTGAGTTTCAGCTGGTAATGTCTCTGTCTCAGTCTGTTAGGGCTACTGTACCAGAAGAGCATGGACTGTGTGGTTTAGACAACAGAAATTCATTTCCCACGGTTCTGGAGGTGCCAGCACACCCGCGTCTGGCAAGGGCCACCCCCTGCTCTCCTGCAGGGCTCACCCGACCTCTCTGTATTGTGTGCTCAAGAGAGGAAGCTCTTTCTCCTCTTACAAGAGGAACAGATCCCATCGTAAGGACGCCCCCCCAGACCACATCTAAACCTAATCCCCTCCCAAAGCCCCCACCTCCAAATACCATGACATTGGGGGGTCATTGCTTTAGCACGTGAATTTGGAGAGGGCGCAAACACTTGGTCTATAGCAGTCCCCTGCCATCATGGGGTCTTCACAGGCAGCTCCATTTCTGAACACTCCCTAGGTCCCCTAAAGTGAAAGAAATAGTAGATAATAAAATCTCCAATGATTCTGCCAACCGACCAACTGCAGCTAAATCCCTTCACTCAGAGCCCCGGGAGCCACAAGGTCCTCAGAACCAAAGTGATGGTGACATTGTCTGGAACTTCAGAGAAACAAAGGATCAACAGGGGGAGGAGTAAATCTGCACTGAGGGACGGCTTGGCCTGGAGGAGGACAGGAAAGAGACGGGCCTGGCGTCAGAGACCACTCAAGGACCGTGCACCCTCAGCAGTGGAACCACAGGGGAGTGAGGCTCAACCCCCTGATCGCAGGGTCTCACAGCCCACGCTTGGATACGCTCATCAAGAAGAGCACCTGGGCTCCTCTATGCCCACACCAGGCCACACAAAGCTTCTTTTTAATGATGGTGAGGAAATGCCAGGGGAATGATGGGTGGAAAGAGGAAGGCAAAAGGTCTGAAGTGTCTCTAATGCAAGAGCCAGGTGAGGTGAACATGGACAGAGGTGGTGAGAGATGCACCTGACCAGGGCCAGTGCAGGTGTCAGAGAGGAGGGGTCCCCTGGACCGTGGTGCCCCGTGGCTGTCAGAGAACAGCCTGGCACAGCTCCCACTGGCTAGCCGCTCCTCCTCGGAGAGAGGAGAGACTGGGTCACATCTGTGCCTGAGGAAGCTGGGGACCTAGGGGGGCAGAAGCAATAGTGGGGCCTTGGCAAGCAGTGTCTGGTCTTCACCGTTTCTCTGTAGATACAGAGCACAGGGCTCAGGAGAGCTGCTGGGTCTGTCTCCCCAACATCCATCCCTTCCTCTTCTGCTCATAGCACCTTGATCTCCACTGGGGCTCCCCTTTCCAGTGCTCAGCTTCCTCCCTCCATCACCCCAAAGTTGGGCAAGTGACCCAGTTTTGGCCGATGAGAATATGGGATCAACAAAATGGTTGGTTTGGGAGCTGGCATTTGACCCAAAATAGAACAATCACACAAACTTTATCAAGTCCAAGATTTGACTGTAATAATGGGGGGAGAGGTCTTCTTTTTCCCTTGGGGACAAGGTGAGGATGTCTGCAGGGGCCACCGCCTGGGGAGAGTGTGAGAACAAAGTCTCAGGAGGAACTTGGCTGTGCTGCGCGGAGGGCTGAGTACCTGGGTTCAGTCATCACTGAGGGTCCCTGTGCTATGAGATTTGTTCCTTGAGACCAACAGAGTTGGGTTTCTGTCTCCAAAAGGACCCTCACGTGGCACCCCATTCTGGTCACTTTATGCACAGCTTTCTTTGAAGACGCTAGCTTGGCTTTTCCCCATTGTTACAACCCAAACCTAGGGTCCTTATGTGTGGTTTAAATCCCAGCTCGGCTATTCATTAATTACAAGACTTTGAATAAATTACTGAAGTTCTCTCTGCCTGTCTCCTCATCTGTAAAATGAGGACAACACTCTTCATCTCCTCAGGTTGTGGGGAAAATTAAAGGAGTCAATCAATGTCTACTGCTCAGGAATGTGTCTACAGCTCCTACCCGGTGTGCTGACCCAGGAGCTCAGGCAAAGCCATCACCACTGCCAAGTGCCCCTCCCTCCCTCTTGCTGGGCCTGCTCTTAGGATCCTGGGCTGACGTGGACTTGGCTTTCCTCCCGCACCTCCTGTTACCTTTCAAGCAGGCAGAGGGCAAAGCCAGTGAGTGTTAATATGTGGGCTCAGATCCCGGGGTGCAGCCAGCTGTGGCCGCAGAGAGGGCAGGGATCGCACAGCCTTCCTGGCAGCAGGGAAGACGTGGGCTCTGAAGGGGTGCAGCCACCTGCGGGCAGAGGCTGTCAGTCAGTGGAGGGTTTTCTGGGCAGCTTCAAATAGGACAGAACATTGGCCCCTTCATCCTTGGAAACTTCTCTGAGACCGAGAGCCACGTTTAAGAGTTATCTGTGAGTCTGCGGCTTGCATATAGCGATTGGCGTGCACACCCTGGAGAATTCTCCCTCACGGTGATTTCCACCTCCTCCTCTTACTTTCTGAAGCCTTAAATTGTCCTTATTTAAAGAAAAGATAAACGGTGAACTTTGGGGGAGAACAAGCTAAGAACCTCTGTTATTTCTAACACTCTGCTTACTGGGGCTGTTCCTGCAGTGGCGGAATCATTTCTCACAGACATACGGCACAGTAGCCCTCTAGATGCCCAGGGTTCATTTCAGCTGCACCCTCTAAGGTCAGAACACACACAAGTCCTTTCTTCATGGACCCTCACTTGCCCTGTTCCCATAGAAACCACTGCCTATGTCACAGCGCCTCGGAGAGGGCAGGAAGGAGGCAGGAGCTGCTGCCATGGCAACACGCATCCCACAGCAGCACCCCACGCTCTGCGTCATCTTGTTTCCAAAGAGGGGGATGGTCGTTGGGGAGCCCTGAATGGCTTCCCCAGGCTGGGTAGAGGAAACTCAATAACTTGACCCTTATTGGCAATTCCAGTCCAGAAAGGAAGAATCAAAAATTCATTTCAAAGTCCTAAGATGACCAAATTTGAGGCCGTAGTACCAATGAGACCACCCGTCATTGCTGAAGAGGCTGAAGCATCAACACTGATGTTCATACTAAGATTATGATTATGTGACTAGTACAGAGGGCATCACACTTAAGTCTGAACCCAGGACCTGACTCCTGGATTCCAGTTCTGGCTCTGCCTTCTCCTGGCTGTGTCACCGTGGCCTGGTCGACTGTCAGCACCCCAGTTTTCTCATCTGTAAAATGACGATGATAATATGGCTCCCACCTCACAGGGTTACTATGAGAACTAAGTCATTGATTTTGTGAAAATCTCTAAATCCCATCATATCATACTGTAATGTCCTGGTAAGTGGTAGGACGATTGCTGATGGTGACGAGCACCTGTGAACGGCTGGTTTGTGCTGAGCATTGAGCTTTCCTCGCAGTGTGTTCTCAGAACTTAGAACAACCGTGGGGAGGCGCCCCTGCCGCTCCACGCTCCTGCCGCCAGTGCTGGTGTGCAGAGGAGGGGCTGGGTGGAATCACCCTACAGGAGCAAATCTTGGGTCTGGGGCGGATGTTGTGCAAAACATTACCCTTTTTATGTATGAAGCGCAGAGAAACATGTAGCACAGAAGCAGGCGTGCAGCGTATCTGTGCCAGGAACATTTCATGGGCTCGGGGATGTGGAAGGCAACTGGGGAAAAGGAACCTTCAGGGAGGTACCTGGGAAATGCAGCTGAGAAGTCAGAAGGCAGACACGAAGGTTTGGGAAACCAAAAGGAGGCCCATCTCACCCCAGCCCTCACCCTCTGCAGGTGATCAAGGACAGAACTTCCAAACTGTCACCCTTTCAGCCCCCGCAATATCAAGAACCGGCAGGGAAAACCACACTTTCCACGATGACCCTGGAAGAAATGAGGCCAATAGCCAAGAAATCACTTTGAACTTGTTAGAAGAAGGGTCCAGTGCAATCCTAGACCACGCTGGTTTTTCTTAGCACTGAAGGTGCAGTCCCAGCTTGTCTTGGGAATTGAGTACTAAAGATCTTCTTTGGACGGTGAAAGGACAGGCGAGCATAGCCCTTAGAGGGCAGGGAGCACAGCCCTCAGGGGACAGAGTGCACAGCCCTGGGGGGCAGAGAACACAGCCCTGGGGGACAAGGAGCATAGCCCTGGGGGGCCAGAGAGCACAGCCCTCAGGGGGGGCAGCCCTCAGGGGGGCAGAGAGAGAGAGAGAGAGAGCACAGCCCTCAGGGGACAAAGAGCACTGCCCTGGGGAGCCAGAGAGCACAGACTTCAGGGGGGCAGAGAGAGAGAGAGAGCACAGCCCTAGAGGGCAGGGAGCACTGCCCTGGGGGGCCAGAGAGCACAGCCCTGGGGGGGCAGAGAACACAGCCCTCAGGGGGGCAGAGAGAGAGCACAGCCCTCTGAGGGGCAAAGAGAAAGCAAAACCCTCAGAGGTCAGGGGGCACAGGCCTCAGGGGGCAGAGTGCACAGCCCTGGGGGGGGGGTGCAGAGAACACAGCCCTGGGGGACAGGGAGCATAGCCCTGGGGGGGGCAGAGAGCACAGACCTGGGGGGGCAGGGAGCACAGCCCTCGGGGGTGTGGGAGTAGAGAGAACAGCCCTTGGGGAAGGGAGCATAGCCCTCAGTGGGCAGGGAGCACAGCCCTAGGGGTATAGAGAGCACAGCCCTCAGTGGGCAGGGAGCACAGCCCTCATGGGGGCAGAGCCACACACTGCTGCCCCCTCTCCCTGGGAAGCTGAGAGGCAGCCAATGGAATCAGGGAATTCAGGCTCTGACTACCCTCAGATTCTAGGGCAAGGGTCCTCAAACTTTCTAAATAGGGGTCCAGTTCACTGTCCCTCAGACCGTTGGAAGGCCAGACTATGGGCCCTGGGATGAGTCGTCTACTAAGCAAGACAGGCAGCAGCGGCAAAAACACCTGGCAGGCCAGATAAATGTCCTAGGCGGGTGGCATGTGTGGCCCACAAGCCATAGTTTAAGGACGCCTGTCTAGGGAAAGGCTGATGGGGCTAAATCCTCCCAGACACACTCCCCAAAGGACAGGAAGTGCTTCCCCGCCCGTCGCCTGAGCATCTAACCTCTGGGCATTGAGTCTCTAATGAGAGGAAATGGTGCCTGTGAGCTGGCAGGCTGCAGCTGCCACCAGGAAGACAGAGGGGAGACTCCACTTGAGCCACCACCATGACAATGACAGTCCTAGAACAACCAACTCCCCACCCTATGCCTATAGGTGTGAACAAAACCATTCAGCAGAGGTAAAAATTAACCTGGAACTTAACTTACAGACACCTTGTTATGATTTGCTAAGCAATTTGACATCCATCGTGGCCACAAGACATCATCGCTGTCAGCATCATCATAATTAGGAAAGGGGGGATGAGGCAAAACGGAGCCTCAACTAGAAACATCCAGCATAGTCCCCAGAGGGACCCCGCGGGCCAGAGACTTGCAGAGTTTTTGGCTGTGACTAAACTTATAAACAGGTACAAGCACAAACGTGAGTGTCAAATTGAAATAAAACTTGTCCTTAATATGGACCATGGCCTTCGATATTTCCTACCATCGTCTAGTGTCAACAATTTGCAAAGGTGCTCAGGAAAGCCGAGATCTGAAAGGTTCTGTCAAAGGCCACGTCACTCTTCAGGACCGTGAGGAATCGGAATAAGGCTCTGGATTCTGGAGTCAGGCTCTGTGGCTCCAAGCTCCGACAATCACTGCTGTGTGGATTTTAGCCAACTTGCCTCACTTCTCTAATCCTGATTTTCCTCAGCAGCAAGGTGGGAATAATATCTGTAGTGCCTGGCCCCAAGGACTGCCTTGAACATTGATGAAATAATGCTTTTATCTTCTTTCTTTTTCGTGGCACATGCTTGGCATATGGCAAGCACATCATCGCGTGATAATTGTCATCACTATTACTGTTGCTACCGTGGTGTTTTTGCCTTTAGAGAACTTAGACGGTAATGTGTGCACCAAATTGTGGGCATTGGGAGTTCAAGCCTGGGTAAAGTAAGATGGAAATAAAGCCGGGCCCTGAGAGAAGGAAAGCACTGAGCACAGGAAGAGCGCAGCCTAGACCAAGAGAGACCGGGGACCAAGAGAGACCAAGAGAGACTGCATCCCAGGGTGGGGGCGGAGAAGGGTTACTCCTACACCAGGCTGCATGTGTGAGAGAGAGTGAGAGAGCAAGGAAGGGAGAGGAAGATCGAGAGAAAGAGGTAGAGGGCAAGAATATTTGGTCTCAATATTTTCCAGCCAGAGGCAAACAAACTCCAGAAGGGGCCGCTATGGCCCGGGCCACTCTAGAAGCCTGTGATGCACAAACTGAAAATTATACACTTGGTTTTCTGAGCACCAACTCCTGTCCAAGATGATCTTTAATACTGGTGTGAATGCATAGTTTACCTGGCTTCTGACTCAGGCTGTGTTTAGTAATATTGGTGAACTTGAACCAATAACTGTGTCTGGGCCAGCAGCGGCCTGCCAGGTCCCTGGCTCTGGCCTCAGTATACAGGACAGACAGTCCAGTACCCCTGGGACCGAGGCAGTCGAGGAGGGTGTGTGGTGGGTGTGCACGTGTGAGTGCATGAGTGTGTGCGTGTGCCACAGGCAGTGCAGCAGGACGAGGCGGCTCCCAGGAGGAGAGAAGGAGGCTGTTTGCCGTTTGCTGCTCCTCCCTGAGATCCAGGAGTGGAGAGGAGGAAATACTGATTATAAGGATGGTCATCATCACCGTAATGTAAAAATAGCTAATCTTAGTTGAACACTTATTTTGAGCCAGGGAGGGTGTGAGACTTCTCTTCACAGCAACTGCATAAGACAGCTGTCACTATTACTCTCACTTGGCAGAGAAGGAATCTGAGGTTTAGCAACCAGCCCAAGGTCAAGCACGTGGCCAGCAGTGTAGCAAGGATTTGGACGCTTGGACTTTTTAAAGCATCATCTTCAGGGAAGCAACCAACAAATAGATTTTCCATCTGGGAGAAGGTGGTTTTCTAAACTGGGCTTAAAACTATCTGAGATTCTCCACCTTGAGGTGCAAGCAGGTTGCTGGCAGCTTCAGGCAGCTTTGGGTGCAGGGGACCAGCAGGGCGGGCTGGGACGAGGCCAGAAAGCTCTGCGGGAGCCCTGACCCTGCAGGAAGTACAGAGAGTGAGATGTCTGCACTGCAAGGGCCTTTGGCTTTGCAGATAGGGGAAGACTGAGACCCAGGAAGGGGAAGGGACCTGCTCAAGGTCACACAGCAAGTTACCGGCAGAACCACAGTGGGAATCCTGAGGGGAGCTTCTACAAATGAACTTTACCCTGGAAGTGAGGACACTGTAACCTAAAAATTGTACCCTCATATTAATTTGATTTAATTTAAAAAATAAAAAAATGGGAATCTTTGTTAACAAACTTCCAGTCTAGAATGTTCCGACTACAGTCCCAATGACAACAGTAAAAGTAATATCAATGCAATCAACACACAGGAAGTACTTGTTATCCACCAGAAGACATGCAGAGTGTGCTGTGTGTGTGTAGTCATGACAATCAGATAAGATAGGGGGTCTTATCATCCCCACTTTACAGCTGAGGAGACCATGGCACAGAGAGGTCATGCAACTGGCCCAAGATGGCACAGCCAGGAAGTCCCACCTGTTACCCTGTCAATTCCATCAGCCCACAGCTGCCTGCCCTCCTACCCAACCCAGTTCCCAGAGAACCCAGATGGTCTTTTCCTGGCCCCAGTTTCAAGGAGCTTAGGCTAAGGGTGTGGAGAGGGTGCAGAGGAAAGGCCAGGGTCTCACCTTGCAGAGCAGAGGGCTTTCTGAACGGCAGAGTGATGCTGATTGCCCAGTGACCTCCTGGCTGCTGTCACTGGGCCCAGAAAGGCTCAGCTAAATGGGCAATTGGGCACAGCCCTGGGAATTACCCAGAAGCCATGACTTATCACTTTGTGCCTGTCTAGAAAACTCCATTCTGGATCAGGTGTCACCTTAGACAGAGGTTTAATTTGGGTTATCTGGGTGGCAGCTGTCTTTTTTTTTTTTTTTTTAACTTCACTTTACCCTTTTTTATAGCTGTAGGTAATCTTTCTTTCTGTAGATAGGCCTAGACATGCAGCCACATTCACAGGCCGGGCTTTGCCCCCGATCGCGAAGGTGGACTCAGTTCACTGGCGTCACAACACCTCACACGCTCCCTCCCCTCAAAGCTCACTCAGGGGAGGGTAGGTGAAGGTGACCGCTCCCCTGGGGTCTGGAAGATGACGTTTCAGGCTAGTAAAGGGAGAGCAAAAACAAGGAGAAGGCGGCCAGGGAGGACAGGAGTGAGGTGGTCACTGACACCCCCAGCCTTGGTGTTTGACCCGGCCACCCAGGAGACAGACAGAAGCACAAAGTTCTTTGGGCCTCAGGCCTCGGAGTCAGACACCTAAGCTCAAATTTTACCTGATTCACTTAATAACAATGTGCCTCTTCACGCATCATGTAACCTCTTTAAGCCTCAGTTTCCTTGGCTGAAAAATGGGAGTATTAACACCATGAGATTATCACAAAGAAACAAAGGATGTAACTTGAACACAGGGCCTCGTGCACCGGGACACTTAACAGATGTCAGGTGTTGTTTGCAAGAGTGTGGATGAAACATCGTGCTGAGTAAAAGAAGCCAGCCAGCCACCGAGGAGAACCCACTTCCCTTGATATCTATGGCTGCCTCTGAGGTGGGAGATGGGGGTGGCGTGACTGGACAGGGGGACGCAAAGGCTCTCCCTAGGGTGATGGAATTGCTCCGTCTTGATAGAGGTGTGCACGTGTCTCGTAAAACTCACTGAACAATTGTTTGAAAGTGGAATATCATGACCACAAAAACACTCACTGAACCGCATGCTTAAGACTGTAAATACTAATGGATATAAATTATACCCCATTTGCAAATTACCAGCAAATACACAATTATTTTTATTCTATGTGCTTAACATTTTTTGTCCCAATGTAACATTTTTTTTAATTTATAAAGAACAGAAATTTATTTCTTGCAGCCATAGAGGCTGGGAAGTTGAAGTCCAAGGCGCTGGCGTTTGGCATTTGGTGTTCAGCAAGGGCCACACGGCCCAGAGGGAGCACTGCAGGGTCTTCACACGGCTGGAGGGAGAAGCACGAGAGGCTGCAGGGCCTCTGTGCTAAGGGCCCTGATCCCACTCATGAAGGAGGAGCCCTCGTGACATAATCACCTCTTCAAGGTCCCATCTCTCAGTCTCACACTGGCCATTAAGCTTCGATACCTGAATTTAGGGGAGGACACATTTGAACCCTAACACACAGCATGCTCAGAGAGTCGAGACCTTGAAAGGACCAGCTGGCAGGTCTGTGCTGTCCTCGAGGCAGTGTGGTTGAAGAATGCTCAGAGCTGAGTTTCAGAAGAGCGACATCGGAACACTGAGGGCTGATTGGGGAGGGAAGCACCAGGGCGCATCATGGTCCAGGGCAAAGGCAGTGAGGCCTGGGCAGAGGGCTTCCCTGCTTTCTATGTGGCCCAAAGCCGTCGTCTGAGCACCCGTCAGCACCCGTCTGACTGAGCTTACACTCATGTAACTAGAACAGAGCACAACCCTAATTCCCAGACTTCCTCCACTGGACTCCCAGATCCTGAAAGGGTTGGTTGTTACTTTTTAAGCTAGCTACTAGAAAACTTAAATTACACACGAGGTTCGTACACGTCTCCTGGACAGCTCTGCTCTGGACAGCTGTCTCCGTGAGCACCCATTTCATCTCGTCCCAGAGCCTGGTACTGAGCATTTAGGTGCTGACTGAAGGCCTGTTTCCTACTTGAGGTCTTTTCCCCAGGGAGGTCACGTCCCTCTAGAGGACAAAGTGGCAACACCTCGGTGGGCCCCGCAGGCTGCATGGGAGGCATCTTGGCTGAGTGCAGGTAACTTGGGAGATTGGGACCTTATTGAAGCTCTAGAAGTGAAACCTGGTAGGGCCGGTGCGGAAGCAAAGCCAGAGAACTAGGTGGAAGGATAATGCTCTCCCTGTCCTATAAGGATACCCAGCATGCGTCTTTAGAAGAACGTGGCACACTTAGAGAAGAAGCCGGGACCCGGGCCTGTTCTGCTCGCCCTGGCGGGTCTCTGTGTGCCAATTTCCCTGGCAGGAGGATGCTGGGATCTGCTGGCTCCGCACATTTTTTCCTGACAAAGGAGGCAGATATGGAAAACACGCAATCTTTCTGCTCTGGGAGGCTGTGAAAGGCAGAGCTTGAACCAGCGCCCCGTCATGAGCTCTGTGGGACTGCTACTTCACAAATCCCTTCCACGCCTCTTTGACTCGGGTTGTCACCAGCTCTGCTTTACTGAGGAGAACAACAAAGCTCCGAGAGGTGAAGTAACTTAGCACAAGTCCCCGGGAGATGCTGAGAGCCGGCATCAGAACACAGTTTTCTGGACACTTTATCCACGGTACTGTCACTCACACCATGCTTCCCCCACCCCTAAAATGAAAGAAAGGAGGGGGAGAAAAAAGGGGGGCCAAGGGGAAAGACAGGGGGAGAGAGAGTAAGGGAAGGAGACAGAGGTGGAGAGAGGGGAGTTTGGGGTCTGTAATCAGTTTCTTTGTGGAGTTCCTTGATGTAGGTGGGCTTCTTTTCAGGGCAGAGCTATGCGACAGAAATCTAGCTGTAGAATTCTAAAATCAGCACCCACAGCTGCCCCTCTCTCTGTCTGACCACTGGCCTTCTAAACCCCAGGGCCAATGTTCCCCAGGCCCGTGCAACTCCTCCCCCTGTGAGGTGCCATCCAAGTCACCTGCACACACACAGAAACTCAGCACCCACCGCTGTGTGCCTGGGGCAGGCAGAGCACCCAGACTGAGGGGCCACTGGCCACCAGGCATGTCCTTCTCACCAAGCACACATCAAGACTCTGTTTGTAGGCTGGTCTACTGGCATCTCATTGGCCAAAACACGTTATATGTCCCCCTCCAAAGCGGAAGGTTGGGAAATTCACTCCTCCCACAAAGACTAAATGAAGTAGGTAGGAGAATATATGTTTTGAGAATAATCTAACCTGCCATGTCCTTTCCCCAATATGGGCCTCAAAGACTAGTGGTTGAACAGTCACCAACAGAGGGAAGACGGCACTGGACATGCTCTTCATTGTGAAATAATGACACACCAGGTACCTATGACATTCGGATTCCTTTATCTCCTTGATTTGAGTATTCCAGAGGTCAAACCTTGACTCTGGAACTGAGCAATGATATTTGATTTGATGCAATCAGCCCATGTATAAATCCCATTTCTTATTATCAAGCTGGAAACATTTCCACTATGAGCACAGAAACGCAAGGCAGCAGTGGGAGCAGATCTCGCCAATCCTAGTTTTCTCCCTGCATTAATTATTAATGACCAGGTTGTCCTTACAAGTCTACTCACTTTCCTGTGGCCTTTCCCAGATTTTGGAGCTTGCTGCTTTTCTAAGAAGATTGAATGAAAATTCATAAAAGTGTTGGGTGTGTTTATCCACTAACTAGTGATAAATATTTAGTTACCAGTTAGCAGCAGGCACTAGGCCGGGAAAGTGGGAGCAGGCTGAGGGCTGAGAGGCCCCCTCCACCTCCAAGGGACAGAGCTGGTTGGAAAGTTAGTGCACTCACCTGTCACGCCACCTTGATATCCAAGGGACACTCGCCCATGCTGACACAGACCAGCCACGCCACCTAGATATCCAAGGGACACTCGCCCATGCTGACACAGACCAGCCACGCCACCTTGATATCCAAGGGACACTCACCCATGCTGACACAAGACCAGTCACACCACCTTGATATCCAAGGGACACTCGCCCTTGCTGACACAGACCAGCCACGCCACCTTGATATCCAAGGGACACTCGCCCATGCTGACACAGACCAGTCACACCACCTTGATATCCAAGGGACACTCGCCCATGCTGACACAGACCAGTCACGCCACCTAGATATCCAAGGGACACTCGCCCATGCTGACACAGACCAGCCACACCACTTTGATATCCAAGGGACACTCGCCCATGCTGACACAAGACCAGTCACGCCACCTTGATATCCAAGGGACACTCACCCTTGCTGACACAGACCTGCCACGCCACCTTGATATCCAAGGGACACTTGCCATGCTGACACAGACCAGCCACACCACCTTGATATCCAAGGGACACTCGCCCGTGCTGACACAGACCAGCCACACCACCTTGATATCCAAGGGACACTCACCCGTGCTGACACAGACCAGCCACGCCACCTTGATATCCAAGGGACACTCGCCGTGCTGACACAGACCAGCCACGCCACCTTGATATCCAAGGGACACTCGCCCATGCTGACACAGACCAGCCACATCACCTTGATATCCAAGGGACACTCGCCCATGCTGACACAGACCAGCCACGCCACCTTGATATCCAAGGGACACTCGCCCATCCTGACACAAGACCAGTCACACCACCTTGATATCCAAGGGACACTCGCCGTGTTGACACAGACCAGTCACGCCACCTTGATATCCAAGGGACACTCGCCGTGTTGACACAGACCAGTCACACCACCTTGATATCCAAGGGACACTCGCCCATGCTGACACAGACCAGCCACACCACCTTGATATCCAAGGGACACTCGCCCGTGCTGACACAGACCAGCCACGCCACCTTGACATCGCAGCTCAGATTGTGGAGTCGTGTGTTTTTAATGCTTCTCAAAGTTGACCTATGTAGCTTGGACCTCTGGAGCAAATCTGAAATTTCACTGGTATGAAATACAGGCTCTTAAGTCTCTGATCAACAATGCCTGGGCTTCTCTCGAATTCCTTTCAGCTGAGTTTCTCATCTCATAAAGGAGAATTTTGTCAGTTTGTGGGAGAAGACTAATTTTGTTTGATACAAGAAAATCGGAGGCACTAGATGGCCCGTGTCCATGTCACTTTTTGTTTACCTTTCGTTACGATTCCCATTGCGTCTGACACTCTCACATTACCGAATCTTTGGATACATCAGTTTGGAGTTAAGACAATGATTTGCCTGCAAATTTGACAAAAGAAGTCGGTAATGCTGAGATCCATCAAGCAGATGTAATTTGCTAATGCTGTGATCATTTTCAGTAAAATGATCCAGTTATACTCCACAGCCCTTGTTATTAGGGTCCCTCCCTCAGCCAGCTGGAAAAGGGACAATAGTGTCGTCTTATTAGTAAATAGCTAAAGTTTGCTTTGTGCAACTCAAAGTCTGATTCCAATAGCACATTCTGAGGACATGAAGCTCCAGACTCTATAATCATGTTTTCTCAACTAATACCCGTCAAACCCCGCCCTATGCAGGACACTGTGCTGGGTACGGGGGTGGCGGGTGACACCAGAGGTGAAGGCAGGACTCTCTCAGACCAGGACACTGGCAGAAATGACCACAGTGAGCTCAGGAGGCTTCATGACCACTTACGCAAGTTCAGCCACCCGTTACCTGGAGCAGAGCTATGACAGGTATAACTAGATCATCTAGATTTTTAGAACAAGCCAGAAACCTGGGCATTTGGTGACATCTCTGATTTGAAGACCCTGTCTATTGGATGTGTAGCTGCTGATGGCGACCCCTGCAGAATATAGGATTCTGGTCCTCCAGAAGCTTATAGACTAGCAGAGGAGGCAACCAGTGGTCACAGGGCACTCTGACACAGCAACCCGAGACTGGTGGTGTGATAGATGTGTCCCCAGAGAAGAGAAGCAAGGAGGGAGAGAGCCCAGGTGAATCTAAAACTTGGTCTTGAAACCAAACTTCAAGACTGAGCTTGGCGCAGAACCCACGTCCTCTGGGGGCACAGACCCTGCTCCACCTTTTCCGACCACATTGCTCTTCAAGGCTCCCCAGCAGCATGTCCCCCTCCCCCATCCTTTCTGCTGGCCGTCAGCAATCCTGACACTGGTCTTGCTCTGTCTGGCCTTCTCAGCCCACATTTTGTTCATAATTAAATTTGCTTCCCAAATAATTCACACTATAGCTTCTCTTTCCACCATAAAAAAGGAATTATTATATAGAACTTTAATGCTGAAAAAGACATTATAGGTCAACCACCCTTCATTTTCCTTAACTTTATAGAAAAGGAAGCTGGCGTAGAGAGGAAGAATGATTTGCCTAAGGTCACCAGAGGCAGCCAGATGCAGGACAAGACTATGTCATCGGGTTCAAATAACTCTGCCTCTCTGCACGAGACCACCTCTTGTTGGTATAACCTGGAGATTAAATGGACAACTACACACACACACAAAAAAAAGCATCCAGACACTAAAAAGAGGCACAATTGTTCTTGAAGGAAGATTGATGTCCTTGAGTTCAACCTAGAAATGCTCTGGGGCTTGGAGACCCAGGTTTGTGGCCAGACTGTCATGGAGCCACTTAGACTGACCCACAGCCTCCGAGGGTTCTCCAAGGCAGCCTCGGATTTACTTTCTCTTTTCAAGTAAGAGTGAATGAAATAAATCTGGGGGCTGGTGAGCCTCCCTTTTTCTGATTCTCTGAGAGATGTCTGACTTGTAAATAACTACTTTTTAAGGTTTTAAAGACATCACTGGTTCTGTTGAGGCTGAGACCAAGACTTAAGGCCTCAGAATTCTCCCCCACACCCTGAGATGGGTTTCGGGTAGGCCCTCTCAGAGAAGTGGGTGGCTCACTGCTCCGCTGCCTCTTCAATTTTTTGTGGGTGCCAGTGAACCTACTCCATGCACAATGATAAGTTCTTCCCTCATTTGAATCTGTGCTCACAGTCCCTAATTAAATAATAACTTTCACAGAACTCTGCTACTCCGAGCTGAATGGTACTTCCATTACCTCCTCCACTGAAGTCAAAATTACAGACCTGTCATTCTTGGGTTTTTCTCAAAAATGCAAGCATTAAATTATACCTACAACTCACCCATTAGTAATTTCTCCTTGCAGTGGGTGTTTAAATGTCTTATAATGACTCCGCTATCTCTTCAGCGTTCCATCCCTCTCAGCATATTAACAAACCCCACGTCGTTCTAGAGCTCCCCATCTAGTTTGTCTTCTGATTTCCTGATGGAACACAAATTTGATTTTATGCAGTTCTTTCTCTTTGGGAAAGAAAAAGGAAGATATCTTTCTTTTGCAGAAGAACCATTCTTACTTGTGGGGAAAGGAAAGAAAAACACCTTCCTCTATGGTGTCCTCCTCTGAAGGGTGAGGAGATAACGGATGAGGAATCACCTGTTAGGTTTCCAATTGTCTTTGAGCAGAAGTGGCTCTCTAGCCACAGATGGACTCGCTCCTCTTTCTGGGGTGTTCCGTGACTTTTGGCCACTTGCTCACACTTTGATGACAACGCTCTCTCTATATTGGCTGTTTTAATCTTCACAACATCCCTGTGAGGTGGGCTCTGTTAGTGTCACCATCTCACAGATGAGGAAACCGAGACAAAGAGGTTACTGAACTTCCTCAAGATCACACACGGTCAACAAGTGCCGACGCCGCCTGGACCCAAGCAGTCAGCCCAGCGTCAGCATGTTGTCAGGGCTTGTCTGGGTAACAGAAGCTCAGCTTAGAGGAGCTCTGCACGAAGGAAGAGTTTGAAGAACTGCGCCACTGCCCTGAGTCCCTCTGGAGTCACAGCCCTGTCTGGGCAGGGAGCTCAGCCTTCCTGAGCGCTGTGCCGCCTCTGTGACTTGTGTGATCTTCCTGCTTTACCTCTAAATGTCCAGCTATACACCACAGGGTGTTC
>CAUYTI010055957.1:0-34929 GCA_963575145.1 Galago senegalensis | reverse complement strand
TAGGCATCATTCATTCACAGCAGAATTTTCCTGGCCACATACAGTCCTCCCCCCCTTCATCTGTTTCACTCCTTCCCCACTCCTCTCAGCTTTTCTCCTTAGCACTTCCTTTCTGCATGTTCAGGAGTTCAAATTTCATCTACTGGTATGCAAAGCAACCCCACCCGCATGCCACTGCTGTGGTCTTCTTATCTGGTCACGCTTTGACCAGTACCAATCCTCCTATTTCACCCAGGCCTATCAAAGAATTTTCTCAGATGAAGATAATTCTCTCAAGAAACTTCTACTCTCTGCTATTTATAGGGTTCTCTGATTTTTTACACTTTTTATTCTGGTAAGAACACTTCTTGCCATAGTATAGCATTTCTGAAATCCAGATGAGTGTGTACGTGTAGTAATAGAAAGCCATTTTGATGGTCAAGGGAATTTGGGTCTGGGGCAGCAGAAAGGTGGTGGTGGGGAATCAATATTTCCAAAAGGGAAAATAAGTTGGCTTTTGTCCTCTCTGCCTGTAATGGCCAATGTGTGTGTGTGTGTTTAAAGTAAATTTCAGATTAATATGAGGGTACAAATAATTACATTACATTTGTTATGCATTTGTTAGGTAAAGTTCAAGTTGAACTTGAGCCCTTTATCCAGGGGGTGTGCTGTATACCCTTACATTGTGCCCATTAGGTGAAAGCTTACCATTTGCCCTCTCTCTTCCTCTTTCCTCTTTCCCTTCTCCCCACCCTACCCCCTGTATAATATACTTGTGTTTTTCTGTCTTGTGCACATATAGTTAGTTTTCTATTGGTTTCATATTAGTATTGAGCACATTGGATACTTGCATTTCCATTCTGGTGACATTTCACTAACAAGAATGTGTTTCAACTCCATCCAGGTAAATACAAAAGATATAAAGTCACTATCTTTTTTTATGGCTGACTTGTATTCCATGGTATGCATATACCACAGTTTATTAATCCATTCATGTGTTGATGGACACTTGGGTTGCTTCCATGTCTTGGCAATTATGAATTGAGCTGCAATAAACATTCCAGTGAAAATGCTCAAATACTGTGTTTTGATGAAAATATAGGACTACTTAGAATGCAAGGTTGGAGTCCCAGCTCCCTAACAATGTAGATTTTGACACTCAAAGTAGCAGTTTCAGAGGAAAGTCGTTATGTGAATAAACTTTAAATTTTTGTAGAACAACCAGAAATTAATGGTGGAGAAACTCATTTTGAAAATGCCAGAATAGAATGTACCATCCAAATGTGTCTGGACTCGCTGTAAAGACATTTGGAATTTTTATTGCGAGCAGTGGCTACTAGGCAACTAATGATAATAACGGCAACACAGAAAAATGAGTAATGATGATACCATTTGGATTAAGGAGATGGAAAACAGAGATTAATGCTATAAGAAATGAAGAAATGTTCACAAATGGAGAGAAGGAAAGCTGCTATGTTGTGTGACTGAAGGTGAATGGGCTGACTGTGGACTCAGCCACGCAGACTGTGTCTGTACTTCAGCCATCTCCCTTGAACTTGACAGTGTGTTCATGCTGACTGACGTTCACAGTCAGAGTCTGCTTGTTTGTGCATAAGGCTTATTTTCTCAGAATCACAGATTTCTCTGTCTGGAAGCATGAGAATCAGGCCAGAAGTGCAGGTAATTAACAATCATCGGGAACGGTTCCCTACCAACAACTCTCTGGAGTATACGTACAAATACTCCAGCTCTCTTATATCTTAGAAAGGATAATTCCAAGGTTTGTGCTGTCCTCCACTCCCCAAAAGTTTGTCTATGGAATTAATCTCTAGTTGCCCATGTGACAGGTGCCCCAATAATCACCTTCTGCTGACAATGCCTCCTTCCCCTCTCACTTTGTCATTTACCTGCTAGTGTTGCTTGAACTGCCCAAATGTTTATATCTCAGGTCTGCTTCTGAGAAACAAATCACAGCCCCCTCCATCGGACTTAAAAATTGGGGGTATCTGTACATATGACACTATTTCTGAAACAGATTAATGTGAACTTTGAGATTCCTTGTTGATGATCTTGGCTGCTAACAGTGACTTGTCCTTAGTCTCTGTAGTACCCATGTGCAACCCCAGACAGCCCCATGATGAAGTGAGGTAAAAATGAGCTGATGATGTCATTTCTTTCTGCATTATTGGTACTTGGCATTTAGGTTGGTCTATGAACATTGTCAAGAGACTTCAGAGTTTAAAATACACTCATTTTTGCTTATTTATTTCAATGTCTGTGAATTTACAACTTTGGCAAGTGATTTGTGTTTATTTTTCATGGCAGGTGTCCATTTTAATGTGGACATTTAAACTGTTGACACATCCACATTGTGTCGAATATGATCATTAACTTGTAACCAAAGTATGATCTCATATTATTCCTTCTCCCTTTGATTAAAAAAAAATCTGTCAAAGGTTTTATTATTTCCCTCTAAGAATAAGTCAGACACTCGGTTAAAACTTCTAAAATGGTAATAAAAAATAGTGATTAAATAGAATGGAAATGCTGTTAATTCTCTGGTGCTCTAATAATCAATGGTATCTTAAAATTGAAGAATACATGGGTAGAGTGTGTTGGGAATATTTGCTTATTATAAAGTTTCCTTTAAAAAAACATAAGAAAAATCAACCATGATGTCAAATATAAATACATTATAATAGGTTTCTAAATATTCCTTTTTCTGTGTTTATATTCATGTTTATTCACATAAATGAGATCATGTAATACATATTGTTTTATAAACTATTTACATGATCATGCTTCATGAATGTTTTTCTACATTATATCCTTCTGTTCAAAATGCCAGGATCTTTCTTGACAACAGTAGGTGCTGTGCTCAGGATAAATGTATGGCCAGTGTACATTACTGACTGAATGTACTGTCTGCTTTTAAGTAGTATCTTCTGCCAACAGCATCTGAAATACTCATCACTGTATTCATTATTTGTAGTTGCTACATTTGGGGGGGAAGAAGAATATTCAAGGATTTATATGGAAAATTATATATTAGTGCAAATTAACTTTCTAATCTATCTGCTCATTCCAATGGACCCAGCAGGACTGTGCAGAGGAAAACTAAACTTGCTCTGAATTTTGGATCTTGTCTCAGCAAGATAGGCTCAGTCAGAACCCTATAACGAAGGCCCTAGAATAGTTGGAGAGCATCAAAAAGCAAGCCAAAACAACAAAAACCCATTAGACCATTCTCCTCCTAACTTCCTGAGTAAAGGGCTGTTCTCTCAAGCTATCTGAATTTTGGTTTTATCTGCTATACCGAGAGGAGGCTAGTTTTGCCCTATGATCATTTTGCTTGCTGAGCCGTCGTAAGTTGATCAGTGTTTGAGTTCCTGCATGCTGCTGTGGCTATGTATAGTTGCTTTTTACTTAATTCTCTTCTTCCTGATAACACAACCCATCTCTTCCTTTTGGAGAACCATACCATTGTCATCCATGTAGCTTGTGCAGGACTGCCTCCAACCCTGGCTCCAGGACTAGGCAGGAACACCAGGCCTGGCCAATCAGAACACCATATCCTTTTGAACACAGTGATTTTTTTTCAGGGGCTGCAATAGCAACAGTGACCCATGAACCACAGTGGGGCTGTTATATTAACATACAGAGGAAGCCATACAGGAAACAGAGTCAGGACTCTGGCCATGACGTTTCCAACTTCAACAGAGATTTCCATATGTCAGAACCCTTCTCATGGAAACAGAGATCCACATGGATCTCTGGGCTTAGAGAATGAGGATATCAGTGCATCTGAGAGTCAGCTAGCAGAGATCCTTCCTCTGCTTAGCAGCTACCTTGCAAACCTCCTGGGGTCTAAGATGAGGGGAGGGCTCTAAAATGACTGCACTTAATTTTCTTACCAAGCCAGTTCTGTGAAGGCTTAATGGTAGACTTAATTTTTTAAAAAACTGTAAAAATACAGAAATGTCATATTTCTTGCATCCCTGAATAATTTAAGAACCATGCCAATTGCAGAGAATTTCTTTTTTCTTTTACATATACTTCTCTGGAGACTTCACACAGCCTAACATAGTGTCCTTCAAAAAGTAGGTGTCGTTGCAGGTTGTCAATTTTTCTGAAAGGAGAAGAGTTTTGCTGTTGGCATGAGCAAATTGCTGAGAAAGTGGAGCAAGGGGTGGGAGAAAACGAGGGTGTCTGGTTGGGAGGGAAAAAGTGATGCTCAATCTGTTTTTAAGAGCATTTGTAGGACTCGGCTCGGGCAAGGGTGGCAGAAGAAGACACCAATAAGAAGCAGCACAAGAGTAAAAGGGAGGGAACAGAGAGTGGCCATTCAAGTGAATGTGAATTGGCTTAGGAAGGAGTAATGGGACATGGGTTAGATTTGAAAGAATTTTGAAAGTTGGGTTGAGATTATAAACCTTATCCAATGAATAGTCCCTAAAGGGAGAGTCATACAGATAATATTTGGTTTAAAATTAATCTTTTTGTACTGTTCAGGATAATAGTTCAAAGAGTGATCCCAGACAAGTAGCAACAGCGCCCTCTGAGAACGTGTCTGAAATGCAAATTCTCAGGCCACAATCTTGACCTACTACATGGAAACACAGCAATCTGTGCTTTCGGGAAGCCTTCCCAGTGATCACGATGCACACTCGAGAACCAATGGAACTGAAGAGAAGGAGAAAGTGCCTTTCCTATGAGTCACCTGATGAAACTGGAATTTATTGCCATCAGATGTTTTAAGTCCAAAGTAATTCAGCCAGCAGCATGTTAACAGGTTGCCCACCCCATAAACAGAGAAAGTAGAATTTATTCCTTCATATAAGAAGCCCATTAAAGTGTTGGGTTTTTTTTTTAATTTCATTGTTGAATTCCACAGAAACTATACAAAACATACCCCAACCTCAACTGTTTTCTAGTGAAATTGAGGAAAGTACCACAGGCCTAGTCTTAAACTACAGGCTCCTCTGATTTCTAATTGACAGAAAATTTCCATTCTACTAATGTGGACACCTTTGAGATTGCATTCTTCACATGAATACCATACTCAAAGGAACACCAACTTTCCTTTGGATTTCTATGGAGCTGATTTCAAAGCTGTTTCTCAAAGTTTTCGTGATTTAATATCCATAAGACATTGCTCAAGAGGGCAGGCAAGACAACCCTTTTTTGAGTTCTGCCAAACTTTGACTAAACTCACTGGTGTAGATGGCTGCTACCTCAGACTCAAGATCCTGGAGTTCTTTTCAGAATAGGAACATTGTATGCTACAGGAGCAGTGCTGAAGAGGATAGTGCTTTTATTCCCCTAGTCAGAATCAACCAGCACTTTAGTACGACTAACAACACAGTGCCTGTTGCCACTGGGTTTCTAAAACATTGGTTCATGGACATTTTGGTTCGAAGATTTAGTGAGTACGCCATGAGATGTGCCTGCCAAGAAAAATTCCCTTCTTTTTTACCTGGAAGATGCTCTTATTGTCTCCTGAACACTTCTAGAGAGGGGCCACACATTTATTTGTGGCCACCTGAAGTGTACAAAGGATCAGAATGTGAATGTGTCAGATACACCCACATTCTTAGGCCAAAGCAGGACTGGAGAGAAGTTACATGAGAAGAAGCTATGAAACTCTAAGAAGACCACACACATCACCCTACAAATGGAGCCAGACATGCCAAGAATGAGGTTGGAATGGAAGAAAGGGTTTCTTTGGAGAGGGTTGGTGTGGCTATGCTAGGAATGCCTCCTCTTTCTATGAAATAGTGTCATTGTGTGTAGGGACTCTGTGGAGGGTTAATTATATTATGTATCTAGATAAGGTTTTGAACTTTATCACTAATAACATTTGGGCTTGACAATTTTTTGTTTTGGTAGCTTACTATGCACTGTTTAGCAACATCCTTGGCCTCTACTCTCTGGATGCCAACAGCAGCCCCCAACCTCAGTTGTGATGACCAAAAGCATCTCTGTACATTGCCAGTGTTCCCTGGTAAACATAATCACCCCTGGTAGTGAAGCTGTCTTAGTCCCTTTGTGTTACTGTAAAGCAGCGGTTCTCAACCTGTGGGTCATAACCCCTTTTTAACAATGAAAATACATTGCGGCATTAGGAAGGTTGAGAACCACTGCTGTAAAGGAATACCCAAAGCTGAGTAATTTTTAAAGAAAAGGGGTTTATTTGGCTGACAAGCCTGCAGGCTTTACAAGAAGTGTGGCTCTATCATCTGTGTCTAGAGAGGGCCTCAGACTGCTTCTACTCATAGTAGGAGGCAAAGACAAGCCAGTGTGTGCAGAGATCACATGGTGATGGAAGAAGCAGGAGAGGAAGGGCAGGTGCCATGCTACTTTTAACAACCAGCTCTCATGGTAATTAATAAAGCAAGAACTCATTCACCACCCCTCAGGGAGAGCATTAATCTATTCATAAGGATTCTGCCTCCATGCCCCAAACACCTTTCATTAGGTCCCACCTCTGACATTGAAATAACATTTTTACACAACATTTGGGGGAACAAATATCCAAACCATGGAAGAAGCTTTGACCTAGACTCTACTATCTCTGAAAATTATTGTGTGTACACTCTATGGGGGGTGGGTGTGTGTTTTCTGTGATGGCTACTTGCCTATTGACCAGGAAAATGGACAAACATACCTTTATTTCACAGGATTGAGAGAGGTCAAAGGAAGCTAGTTGTTGGGTTGAAATGTCAAAGGTCACTTTGCTTCATCTTCTGTGTGCTGTCCTTTGAATTAAGTTTCTCTACACATTATTCAGGACTTAGCTCAGACAGTTGGAATTACACTGAAGCGTATGCTTGAGGGGAACTTTGTGATCTATAGACTGAACTTATGGAACTGAGGGAGAAAGGGCCGGTCTTCTGGCAGCAGGGAATGATTTTCTCTAAAGTAAGAACTGAGATTCACATTATAGACATTTTTAAAGGAGACATTCTGTGAGTACATAGTTGAACATTGGCCCTCATTCAAGGGCCAAGTATAGGAACTAAAGCCCAGAGAAAAATTTAACTTTAGTTGTTGCTGAATTATTTCTCCTAGGATTCTAGCAATTACAAAATTCAATGTAAGTAGTAAATTTTCTCTATACTTAAATTTTTCTCATTTATCCTAATCTCTTAGCTCTCTTATAAAGCATGTATGGCAGTGGTGTGGGGAGCTGAGGAATGGGTATGTTGGCTAATTGAGCCATTATCTCTCAGCGTTATATCTTCCTTTCTTCACTCTTTGTGACACTGGCTAGAACACCATATTTCTGCTTTGCCAGCTGATTGCTTATTAGGCTCTGACAATAGGGAGTTGTAGAGTGATTCACGGAGACTGCAAGGCTGGAGGAGGGAGGAAGTGTTTTCTTCTGGTCCTCTTAGTGTCACCTTGGCAATGATCCATGCTGTCCATGATAGTTTATGTAGCAGAAGTTGGTTACAGCTTCAGTTTTTTCTTCCTCCCAGAATAGGGTGACCAGATTTTAACATCTGTAAGGCGGGACAGCATGGCTAGGGGGCGTAGCAGGGGCAGAGAGGGGGGCAGTGACGGCGCAGGGCAGGGCCTGACAACAAGGCAAACTTTGATAAGCCGTGCTCGATAATCACTTCTCAGCAATTATTTATTACAGTTTAATATTATAAAATTAATAAAAATAATATAAAACTCATATTCTGGCAAAATAGCCATATGGTGGCCGAAAATCGTATATTCCCTTCTTGTTTTCCAGCCCGTTTGTGCATTCTTTCCAAAATCAAGACTTTTTTAAAACTCCGCTAGACGTGGGACAAATTGTTGAAAAGCGGGACTGTCGTGCCAAAATCAGAGGTCTGGTCACCCTATCCCAGAAGCAACACCACAGTGCCACTTCCCCATCCCAATACCTAACAGAGATATTACCAGCTAACTGGCTCTGCCACCTTGGTGATCTGTATTTTAATTCTGTTGAGGTCCTCTTTTAGGCTCCTGGGCCTTCATCCTGGCTCGCAGCAACCCTTCATCAGAAGCCTGAGTCCCAGTTCTGCCAGCCCCCAGGTTTTAATAAGCCAACGTATTTTTTTTTAATCCCAGCCAAGGTGGGTAGTTTCTTTTTACAGTCTATATCTTTGTTAACTCCAGGATCATTTTTTTGCTTATTAATACTCCAATACATATTTAACCAAGACTTTATAATAAATGCTCTGTTAAAATTACTGGTCTGGTTTCTGTTTTGCCAGCTGGACCTTGATGAGAATGAGGGAAAGAGGGGTTTGTACACAGCATCTTGCTGATGGGGCCAGCAGAGTGTCAGCATTTCTGACTTGAGGCATTCTGTGACCCCTCACCGTTCCTAGCATGGCCCACAGCAGAGCCCACAGGGGACTTCAGGGAATGAGTTTGTGATCAACTGCTAAGTGGGCAAACTGGTCACACCTATGGGAAAAGGTCCTTTCATTCCAAATCTAAGGGTGATAATGGATTGGCTTCTGCTTTCTTTATAAGAAAATAGAGTCTAATCAGGTAAAGAAAAACATATCAGCGTACATCACATATGAAGTTGGTTAATTAAGTTTGCGAACTTGTCCTAGAAAAAGTGCTGTGTGCCTCATGGGTCAATATCACTGTGGTCACCATCAAAGTATTCTCTCTGAGCATCTGATGACTATAGTGATACTTTTTATGGGTATGCAGCACTTTTCTAGGAGGAGCTCTAGAACGTAATCATTAGATCTTTGTATAATGACAACTCTAATGTCCATTCCAGAAAAAGTGTTCCAAAATTGCTTTGAAGGGTGCTGGAGTAGGGGCTTGCATCGGTCCATAGTTCCTGAGGGGAGCACTTCAAAGTGACCATAGTGCTATTCAGTCATGAGGTATGGAGCACTTTTCTAGGATGAATTCCTGAACTTAATTGACCAACCTTGTGTAATAAAGATATTATCTTATATGCTTCTGTTTAGGTTTTACATACATGCATATTCTGGTATCTAATATAATATGCCTTTTTATTGTAAGCCTGGATAAACATAAAAGGAAACAGGAGCTGGTGGCTGACAATTAGGGTTCATGTGAAATCACAGAACTTTGGAGCTCTTTGTTAATTCTAAGAAAATTGAGCTGGGCACGTGTCTGCACTGTAATTTAGTCTTGGGGGTTCTTCATTCGCTGAAAGACTCTTCAGTAGGAAATGCCCATGCTTCACCAAATCTGACAAATGGAGGTTGCAGGAAGGCTTGAAGACCTGTGGAAAGGCCTTTGCCCTTGAGCCAGACTACCATTTCTCCTTGGAGCCACTGTGCCAGCCCTGGCTTTGCTGTTCTTTTTCCATCCTTGGTCTTGTTTAAACACGTACATGCTGCTCCTGCTCACTAACGTGAGTGGGGAGTTAGAATCCACCACCTTAAATGAAATAAAATTGCACAAGATTCTAAACTTAGAAATATGACATTTGAAATTGTTTAGGTCTTGTGCTCAGTATTATTTGACTTTATCCAATCCAGTGTTGTCTGGGCTTCTAGGATTAGTTTTCTCATTCTTTCTAAAACTCTATCCTTACAACACACACACACATGCACACAAACTCTCCTGTGTACACATGCACAGATACGCATGCACCCTGCTTCCCTTTATTTCAATCTCAGCTGACAGATATCTGAGGTTAGAATGTTTTGCTCCCTTAAAGACACAGAACCCGCTAGGTAGAACCCCCTGACTTCTGAAGTCTATGTCTTTTCTAAAATGTCTTTTCACAGACTAGCCATGTTTGGACAAGAACTGATATGGATGTATCTGATATATTTAAGAAAGAAAGAGCCTATACCATCCTAAAAGTTGAGAGGGAGCCATTCTCCTGGAGCTTATTTTAAAAGAATAAGACTCCTAGTGCAAATAAATGAGTAGCAAATTTATCTATTTCTTAGGAACGAGGTGTCTGCTATTGTGTAATTTTTCATTAATAAGCCCCTCCCCCAGACCACTAACTCTAACTGCCAGCATCTGGCCCTGTGATTATGCAGTGAATTCCTTGAAGTGTTTCAGTAACTCCTTGACATTCAATCACACATACTTCACTTTGGAGCCAAGCTGGACTACATTGCTAACATTTTAAAACTCTTTCATGCTAGCCATAATAAAGGAAACAGTTACCTTAAGTGGAATTAATGAAGAGCCCAGAGGATTCCATTCACAAAAGAATGCAGGTGGGGAAAAAATATTTGGCTGTGAATTCACTTTTTCCTTCCAGACTCCTCAAAACTTCAGTAACTTTTAAAATTTCAGTTCTGTACTGAAACTTGGATGAGATGCATAGACATTACCTGATCTAATGTTGCAAGCAAGAAAAATAAGAATCAAGGCATTTAAATGAGTTATCTGAGCTCATTTAACTGGTTATCAGCAAAGCTATTGGACATCGCATCGATTTCCAATAGATAATTTATTTTAGCAACAGCAAATATAATCCATTGTTAAGCAGCACACCATATGGCAGGAGGATTGCAATTTCACAAGCATTTACTTGGCATTGAACATTTAATTTAAAAGTTTGCATCAACTAGAAAGCCCCTAATGGAATATCTGGCTCAAGCTCCAGATGGCTCACCACCCCCACCTCTATCCACCACACTAATGAAAAGGAACATTGTTACTCAAACAGGTAGAGGCACACAGCATCATTTCCTTACTCAGGTGTGGGTATGTGCAATTGTGAATACAGTTGTATTTGTACTTAGAAGAGATTTTCAAGAAGTGAAGATGAAATTATAGATTTTCAAGTTCATAGAATGTCTAAAGAAATAGCATGATCTCAGCCGTTCTGTTGGTATGTAATGCTTGAGATTTCAAATGCCAACCTGTATTGATATATTATCCAGTTGGAGAAAGGAAACACTACACTTATGAGTTGCTGTTAGACCTCCTTGTCAAAGTTGAATGTGAACAGGAATCTTGTTAAATGCAGACTCAGACTCAGTAAATGTACGGTGGAGTCTGAGATGCTGCATGTGTAACAAGTGTGTGGATAATACTATTGCTGCTGCTTCATGGACCATCCTTTAATTATTAGGATCCTGTAGAAGGATGAGTAGTAGAAAGATTATAGACCCTGGAGACGGATTATAGACACCTAACCCTTGTTTCTACCACTCTTTAGATGAATAATCTTAGGAAAATCATTGAGACACTTTGAGTATTAGATTTCCCATGAGTAAAATGAAATAATAATAATAGTACCTGTTCCAAGCAAATGAGAAAATGCACAGGCAAGTAGTTTTCCAAAGCCAGGCCATATAAATAATTGCTAGCTATGAATATCATACTGCTATGTACTCAATTTGAACTCAAGGGAGAATACTTTATGGTTACTAGTTTAGGAAAAAGTTCTTCAATAAAACTCAGAGACATGATTTTTTTCTCTATCTGCACTTTATAATCGATTTTCCAATAGTTTGGTGGAGAGAAAGTGTCTTGATGGAAGCGGCTAATGTGCTGACAAACACAAGAGCATATTTAACTTCTACGCGCTGTGTTTGGTCTTGTTGAGATTTAATTTAACTGATGACATTCATAGTCTGCACTATAAAAACTGAGCCTGACAGTAATGACTGTGCAAACTATTTGCTTTATTATAGACTTAGGACTTTTGAGGGCTTTCCAGACAATGGTGGGTCTTGAAAAGATGGCACTGCAAGCTGTGCAAACACAGTGTGTGCAGGCTAACTTCTGCTTGGTTAATGGATATCTCACAGCTGAGCAAACTGAAGGGCTATTTGTTAGGCCTTCCTTCCTTTCCATGGTAAACCAAGCAGGAAAGTGAATTCCTTTGGGACAACCCACAGGATGTCTTGCTTAGGTAAATAAGTAGATTTGTAAAAAGCTCTCTGTCCACACCTTCCCTATTTACATCCCCAAATGGCTCACCTAGAACATTTTAAGCTTCCAAGGCAGGCTAATGTAATGTAGATTTATCTGTTAGACTGTGACCCTCTTCCTCCCCCTTGCCTCCTCCCCTAACTAAATTAAAGTAATAAGACCACTGCAATTTATAGTCTGTCCTATTTTCATGGCATAGGAACAGTTTCATGATAACAGCTTTCAACAACCTAATGTAACTAATGAAAATGGGGACATGCTTTATTTTGAGTGCCCAGGTAATAATTTTTCACTCACAAGACAATATTTCAGTAACGCAAGGTAATACTCAGTGTTTATTTTATAAAACTGCCTTAAAATAAAAGGTAAGAATAATAATTTCTCTTGAATTAGTAAAGAAGAGATTACCTCTAGGAAGGACTTTACAAATTTGTTCTTACAGTTCATCAGTAAAGAAGCCAGATATAAAGCCTTTGTTCAGATTCCAGTTCTACCTCTTTCTAGTTATGGAATCTTGGATCATTTACTTCACTTCTTACACTTCAGTGTCATTATCTGGAAAATATACTAACACCAGCACACAAGGAGTCATTGTGAGGTTTAAATAAGATATTTTACGTGTCATGTTTATCACAGGACTTGGTACATAGTAAATGCTAACTAGAATACTAGTTATTCTTACAAGTATTATCTTTAAGTTGACCTACTGACATCACAGTATGACTTATAGACTAGTAGAGCACCTTTTCTGGGGCTAGAAGTTTATAGAAACAATTTCTAGGGTCTCATAGATGTCTTGGTTTAGTTGGTGTTGATAGTCATCACGACAGTAGCTACCATTAATTGAGGAAGACAGAGCTAACTGCTCTTTCTAACCCTGTCAATTCTCAGGGCAACACTAAGATATTTTATCTTTATATATTAATAAAGAAACCAAGATTCAGAGACTACTATGGTTTGAATATTATTTGTCTCCTCCAAAACTCATGTTGAAATTTGATCCCTGGTATATCACTGTGGGGAGTTAGGGCCTGGTGGGTTGTTAAAAAGAATGTGGCTTTCCCAGTTTCTGTCTTTTGCTTTCTCCCTTGCCATGCGATCTCTGTACATGTCCACTTCCTTTTTGCTTTCCACCAAGAATGGAGGCAGCATGATGCCATCACCAGTAGTTGAGCAGATGCTTATGACATCTCTCATCTCTTGTGCTTCTGAGACTGCAGAAGGTTGATCTAAATAAACTCTTTGCTTTATAAATTACTCAGCTTCAGATATTCTTTAACAACAATACCAAATGGACTAAGAGCCATAACTGGTAGGTTATAGAATCAATATTTGAACTCCTGGATGTCTAACATTTCTGCTCCACAGTCTTACACGCTAATTAACACACATGTTAATGCCAAGATAGTTCACACCTGTTTAGGCTTACTTGTATTCAACAGCTGTACATTGCTGGAGTATGTGGGGACTTTCTGGTGGAGGCACATTTTTCTGCCATAAAATAATAGAATCTAGGAAAGTTACAACCTGTTGTCCCTGAAAATAATTTCTTCTTTCCAAAAGAAAGGCTTCTACTTACCTCTAAGATATGCATGAGAAAGATCCACAGGAAGTTTTACTCTAAGAAGATAACCCTGTCATCTTCAAACATCTATCTGTAGATCTTAGCTTCAGGTATCAGGACAAGTATTCAGAGAATGTGATTTCAAAAGGCTTCCATGACCACCCAGATCAGATGATTTCTACCGGTTCATCAGTGCCCAAGTCCCCTCCAGGAGGCAAAAACCCATTCTGTTCTTGTAGACTATGTGAAACACATAGCTCTCTAGAAAAAGCAGCAAAATTACATGTTATAGAGGCAGCATTTGTGAAATGAAAAGAATCATGGTTTCTGAGTTCAACAGACCTGAATTTGCAATCAAAGTAAGCAAGTTTCTTTCAGCTTCCCTAAGCCTCTTTAAAATAAGCCTAATAAAAATTACCTCATAAACTATTGCAAAGATCAAATGAGGAAACACTTCTAAAACACTCAGCAGTTAGAATATACCAAGTGCAGTAGCAGTAGCTATTGGTACTCCTAGTTGCTTTCCAGAGATTAATTTGAAATGAAATATATATGGCCCCCAGATAGCTGGGGAAAGTATGATATATTCTGGGGGAACATACAAAGTGAAGAGAAGGATAACTAACAATAGAAAGGAACTTTGGAATATTAATCTATTTAAATAATGAAGAGTCCTTGCTCAGCTCCTAGATTTTCAGAGGTGTAACAAGAAAATTTGTTTTAAAGCTAAATGATTTTTTTAAACAGTCTCTCTCACACTGTTCCCAAATCTAGAGTTCCATGGCCTCAGCTTAACTTACAGAAACTGTAACTCCTGGGCTCAAGTGATCCTCCTGGCTCAGCCTTCCATGTAGCTGTAACTACTGGCACCCAATACAACATCTTATCTGAGCTTTCTTCAGTAGAAATGTCTTTTTTTCAAAACTTTGTTAAAATGTAAGTACTCCCTAAATAACAACACTTTTGGTCAAATCTTATTATTTATTTAGTTATTTTCTTGGAAGTATATTCTAATGGTATTTAGAACTCAGAACAAAATAACTTCTTGTCAGTTGGTAGGGGAAACTAAGTCAGAGAATACATAATCCTAATTTTGAGTGTCTACAACCGCGGGTACTAAGAGGGACAAGAGAGAAAAGAAAAACACTTAGACAGTTGCTTCTCAAACTTCAGCTGGAGAAGAATCACCTGAAGGCCTTGTTAAAATGCAAGTTCCCTGGCTCTACCATCAGAGATTCTGATTCAGTAGGCCTGGGATGGGGATCAAGAATTTTTATTTCTATAATGCTCCCAAATGATGCTGATGCTATGAGGACCACACTTGGAAAGGCAATGATGAAAGAATGTTATAAAAGTGAGTATCTGTTGAGGAGTGAGGAGTTGTGTGGGAAGGGGAGGAGGAATTCCAGATACTAAGGAATACGTTAAAGCTAGTCTTTAGAGTATGAGGAGAGATTTACAGATATGACAGCAGTAGAGGTGAGAACCACGCTCTCCAGACTTTGCAAATGCCAAATTCTTCACCAGGAACTTTATTAGGACCTTAATCATCTGCTGAAGCCAAATCATCTTTTAAAGGTCACTATCACCTCTGTAAATTGTTCTCTGACCACCCAGGGCCTGGTCGCTGCCACTTTTGAACATGCTCCCGTCCCACTCTGGTTGGACCCACATTAACACATCTCACGCTGATCTCTAATCTCTTGTTTTGCATCCCTCTCTCTTCCAACCATGAGTGCAGCAGGCTTAGAGTATGTCATAATTACCTTTGTACTAGTTAGTATCATGCCTTTTGTGTAATTGACATGTAATAAGTGTTTGTAAAATTAGCAGAAGAAAATGAATGGCTAACCTAGGTTTACTTTAAAGAACTAATTATTTATATGCTTTATGTCATGACAAAGCTCTTCAAAAAGTCTGCTATACTTGTGCCTCTGCTTTCCACTCCTTTTATATTGAACTGACTTGGGTGGACTTCAGTTAAGTTTTCATCCCCGTTTCTTCATCTTGAAAGGTCACCAAAGATGTCCACTCTGATTAAACCAATGACCTTTAATTCTCAATTTAACCAACAAATAACATTTGACATTTTGATTTTATTGGATTTTAGTCAAAACTTTTCTTGAATTGCCTCTCTCAGTACACATTTCTCAAAGTTTTTTTCCTTTCTTTTTTTCTTTCTGATTCTTCTTTATCTCTCTAACCTCAGTATTGGACTGTTACAAGGCTCTCTCCTGACCTCTTCTTTTTATGTCTACATTCTGGCTTGAATGCCATGTCTTATTACACCTCTAGTCTCAACCACTGTGCTGAAACATGGATGACTAAGAACTTATTAAATGACCAATTTAACTTATTTGAGGCTTCTGAAATTTAACTTGTTCAAAATTTAACCTTCCTGATGCCCCCATACTTGTTTCTCTCATAGACCTCTCATGTCAGTAAATGTCAGTCTGTTTTGCTAGTTGATAATGTCTGAAACCTCTGAGTAATCTCTGCCTCCTCACTTTTTATTAAATGACATCTTAAGCAAATCCTCTTTCTAAGTTTAAAATATATTCTAAATACATCTATTTCTCTCCAACTTCAATATGTCTTCTCAGGTCCATTGTCTCTCACCTAGAATATTGTAACAACCTCATGATGACTCTCTTGCTACAGCCTTACCCTACATAGTTGAGTATAAACTCTACATGTAGATACTCAACAAAGCATCACGAGTTTTAAATGTCTGACTTTTAAAATATTGTGTGATTATAACATGCCTATGCTAAAAATATTCCAATGGTGGCATATTTCAGAGTACAACTCAGTCCCTACAATGGCCGGCTTCTCAGACTTACTCTTCTTCCACTCCCAGCTTGCTCACCTTGCTGTGGTTGCCTCAGCCTTCTTACTGTTCTTCCTACTAAGTGCATTCTTGCCCTAGGTCTTGCACTTCCTCCCTTTTCTGTTTGGAATTTTCTTTCCATAGACATTCTCACTTTCTAGGTTTCTGCTCCATATTGCCTTATCAGAGAGGTTCTGACAACTCTCCCTAAGATAATCCCCCCATGAACTCTTTGTCCCTAGATAGGGCTTTATTATTATTCACACTACCTGCTATGTATCCATTTCTTTTATTTGTCTATCTCTTCCAACTAGAACTAGACTTTCCAAGGGAAGGAATTTTTATTCAATGTTCACTATACTATTTCTAGTGCCTAAAGTAGTGCCAGACATAGGAATGTGACTAGATGAGCAAAAGTTACACATGTGGTAAAAATTGGCTAGAAAACTATGGAACTCCTTTCTTCTTTGTAGGATTAGGGTTAATCTAACATTCGCAGCACCTTGAATCTAGGCAATAACCATGACCAGCTTTCACCAAGGGGAGCAGTGTATTTTACTGTTTAATTTTATTGAGTACATATTTTGAAAATGACAAAGCCATAAAAAAGGAGCCTATATCCTTAAGCCACCATGTGGAAGTCAGCCCACTGAGCCCCACTGGAAGTGATGTGAGCAAGAAAAATACCTCATGCTATATTAAGCCACCAAAAATTAGGGACCATTTGTTATAGCAGTTAGCCTTTCCTAACCTTGAAAATCCTATTAAAGCTAAAAAGTATTTAGATTGAAACTAATCTAATATGAAAACACTGAGGCTGAGAAAGATTATGTATTAATTTCTCTAAGGAAGGGTTGCCAGATAAAATATAGGATGCTCAGTTAAATTTTAATTTTAGATAAACAATGAATAATTTTAGTATAATATTTAATGGGACATACACATACTAAAAAAGTATTCATCATTTATATGAAATAAAAATTTAACTGTACAATCTGTATTTTCATTTGCTAAATCTGGTAACTTAGTCGTCTAAGAAGACTTTGTAACAGAGCCAGGCCATGGAACCTAATTGTAATTACCAATCCAATTTCCTTCCCATTGGCCTACCAAAAGAAAAAAAAATTGCTAGTGAAAACACATCAGGAGGTAAAAACTCTTAAATGTACATTTTCTGTCGCATATTTACAAAGAAACTTAACAGCATTCAGAAACTTTGAGAAGCTATTCTTCTTCCTTTTTCTCCCTGAAAAGAATTGTGGTTTGAATACATGGGTATGGCCCATGGGAGTGTCTAATTCTGTGTCTCATACAGCTCAGATTTAGTATCAATATCCAACAACTTATCATTACCAGCAGAAGTAATTATAACCAGATAATCCCACTGATAATATGACAGAGTCAATTTAAAGGTCAGCTTTGAAATTTAAAAGTGCTATAAAAAATTCATTTGTTCTTGATGTTCATTTCCTGCCAGAAATCACAAACCTCAACGGGGTTTTGGTAATTATCTCCATGGCAACTATTTACCACCTTCATGTGGAATAAGGACTGTGAAATTTCTGAGAAAAGAGAGTATTTAAATGGGTCTTGCTTTCAAACCAATAAAAAAAAGAAAAAAGAAACAACTATATACTCACAACATGGGAAAGATACAATTAAATATAAGCCTGAAACTGAATGGCTTTCAAAATATTTGCTATTTTTTATGAGGCTATCATAATTAAGAACTAATGGATTGCTTAATGAAACTAAAAAATTCTAAGTTTTCTTTCACTTCAGTCTACATTCATCACTGACAGTTTCAATTCATTAAAAGGAAAAATGTAAAAATACAGTGCATAAATTAACTTATAGTCAGTTGAGTAGAAGTTTAAATGGCCAAATAATTTCTAGAAAATGAACTGTTTATTGGAGAACTTTTCACATATGCATTTACACTATAAATGTTTTATTGTAGATTTTAAAGGACTTTGAAAGTACTGAGTTGTACTATAGATCAAGGGCCAGAAAACTGAAGTCTTTGGGCCACATCTTGTCTACCACCTGTTTTTAAAGATAAAGTTTCTTTGTACCTTTTCTGTAATGACTTTTGCATGACAGTGGCAGAGCTGATACTTGCAACAGAGATAGTAAGGTCCACAGGCCTAAAATATTTACTCTCAAACACTTAGAGATCTAAAAATAAATACCTGCAATTCAATCCTATAATTCCTCTACTAGGTATATATCCAGAAGACAAAAAATCACATTATAATAAAGATATATGTACCAGAATGTTTATTGCAGGCTAATTCATAATTGCTAAGCCATGGACAAAGCCCAAGTGCCCAGCAACCCATGAATGGATCAATAAATTGTGGTATATGTACACCGTGGAATATTATGTAGTCTTAAAGAAAGATGGAGACTTTACCTCTTACATGTTTACATGGTTGGAGCTGGAACATATTCTTCTTAGCAAAGTATCTCACGAATGGAAGAAAAAGTATCCAATGTACTCAGTCTTACTATGAAACCAATTTATAGCTTTCTCATGAAAGCTATAACCCAATTATAGCACAAGAAGAAGGGGAAAGGGGAGAGAGCATGGAGGGACAGGGGGAGGGTGGGCAGAGGGAGAGTAATTGCTGGGATCACACCTATGGAGCATCTTACAAGGGTACATGTGAAATTTACTAGGTATGGAATATAAATGTCTCAACACAATAACTAAGAAAATGCCGGGGAGGCTATGTTGACCAGTTTGATGAAAGCATTCAAATTTTATGTAAAACCAGCACATTGTACCCCATGATTTCATTAACATACACAGCTATGACTTAATAAAGAAAAAAAAAGGTAACCCAGAATAGACCACCACAGATACCTTGAATGGATTTTTGACAAAGATTCAAACACAATTCAATGAGAGGCAAGATGAACTTTTTGACAAATGATGGTAAGCAATTGAACATATATCTGTAGACAAAAATAAATAAATAAACCTTCCAAAAGAAAAGAAATAAAAGAAAGTTTTCCAACCTTGTTTCAGACCCTGCAAATCTGATACTCTTCTTCAGAGTACTTTTACTTTAACATTAAGGTGCATATTTTTAGATATATGTTTAAAAATATGACAAAATGCCTCAAAAGTTGTTCTGAACCTAACAAAGTGATGAGAATGAGTCCTGTTATTATTATTATTATAGACCAAATTAGCTATATATATACATATATATAACATATATAATATATATAAACATTCATATATACTATGCTAAACGTTTCTAGATACAACACACATAAATTTAAGTTTTTTTAATTTATGTATTTATTTTTGAGCCAGAGTCTCACTACGTCACCCTTGGTAGAGTGCTGTGGCATCATAGCTCACAATAACCTCAAACTCTTGGGCTTAAGCGAATCTCTTGCCTCAGCATCCCGAGTAGCTGGGACTATAGGCGTCCACCATAACACCTGGCTATTTTTGTTGCAGTTGTCATTGTTGTTTAGCTGGCCTTGGGCTGGGTTCGAACCTGCCAGCCTAGGTGCATGTGGCCAGCACCATAACCACTGTGCTACAGGTACTAAGCCAGAAATTTAAGTTTAAAAGTTAAAACATTTAAGAACTGATTCAGTAAGATTAGGATGTAGGCCAATATTGGCTGACATGGATTAGGGTAGAACATAGAACAGTAGAACAAAATTAAAAAAAGAGATGAAGACCAGTATAGGAAAAAGCTAAGCAAACAAAAGAATTATGGTCTCCATCATCTTCTATTCATACATTTTCTCAAAACTTTAGTTTTTCATCTGTAAGATGGAGATAACACTAGATTATAGTATAGAAGGATTAAGTGAATTAGCATATGTAAAGTGTCTAATTAAATATTCAGTACACAGTAAACTCCAAGAAATGGTAGATATTATTACTACTGATTAATGTACAGAAATGGTGGTGATATTCATTGTGGCAACAAAAAAGAAAGTGGCTGATGAACAAGAATTTACATTTTTCTGAACTTCTCATCACACACTTTCTACTGTGTTCTTCCTTCTTCTCTTTAATTAAGCTCTTATTTATAGGGAGGCTCTCAACCAGATGGACTATGGCTAATTGACACTGGCTGTATCCTGTTCTTTTCCTGATCCTTGCATAGCTTCTCATAGTTCTGTGGTGGCCAAACTAGTTGTCTTCCAGTTTTCAAACACTACCCATGAATCAGTCATCTGTTGCTATATATAAACACCCTCAAAACTTAGGGATTTAAAACACAGTCATTTATTATCACTCATGCATTTGAGGGAAAGCTTTGGGTTAATTAATCTCTTCTAGTCTTGAGCCTAAGCTGCAGGTCAAGCCTAGATCTCAGACCAGAAAGCTAGCAAGGACAGGTTCTTGTCATGGTGATGGCAAATGCAGAAGAGAGTGAGCCAACCATGTAAACACATGCCAAGCCTTTGCTTACATGGAGTCTGCTAATATCTAAAGGATATTTTACCAAAGTTATTTTCATGGTTGAGCCTAAAGTCAAACAGTAGGGTGGAAGTGGAAGGCACTGCAAAATAATCTTTTGCAAATGCCAAAGATACTTGCAGAGTAAAAGAAATGGAGTCATTAATTCAGTCTCTCCATCTATCACAACCTATTTGCTCATGAAGTCTATAGATATATTCCTTGCTCAGCTCTCTCCTCTAAAACCTCTGCAGTTGAGTATATCTGTGCTTGCCCAGCTCATCTACCTCTCTATCCCTTGAGTATATAATTTGTGAGGAATGCTCTGTCTGTTCATCAAAACATGAATGTTTTCACTTAACCCTCTGGTTATAAAATAAGTTTGTTGACTCAATAACAAAAAGCTTGCAGAAAGAAAGTGGTAGGTTTGAGTTCCCCTGGACCTTATTTTTCATATCCTAACCCAAAAACCTTATCATGTTTTCCATTTATTCCCCTTTTGTTAAAGCTTTGTGAATTCAAGGGGCACATCATTTTCTTTCTTTCTCATATGCACCTTCCTTCATCATTAAGTGCTCAGGACTGACATACTGTGAAAAATATTTAAAATTTTAAAAGGGAAGTCTATTCACACAGCCTGTTCTAGACATTTGTGAAAATGCCATATTGCATGTGGAATGGGGGTAGCACATGAAAGAAAAAGAAAGAAAGAGAAGGAAAGGAAAGGAAGGGGAGGGGAAGGGAGGGGAGGGGAGGGAAGAGGAGGGAAGGGAAGGGAAGGGGAGGGAAGGGGAGGGGAGGGGAGGGAAGGGGAGGGAAAACTTTGTTTCATTTAGCTTGAGTGAAAATGCTCATTTTTACATGCCTTCCCAGCATCCATAATCTTACAATGCTGATTTATTGTGAGGCTCCTGATGGCATGGCCAAGTGCCAAATTACAGCAAAATTATATGGTTATCAATATATCTCTAACTTGTGTAGTCCCTTGCCATCAGCATCCATGCTGTACCGATTCTCATTTGGAATCAAACCAAAGGCAATCATCTGTCTATTGAGCTTGTCCAAATTTTTGCCCTTTTTTGAGCTGAGAGCTCTATGGTCCAAATTAAAGGATTCTGTCTGCCCAGTTAGGAGGCATGACATGGCCCGGCAGCCTCCACACCGAACAAAGGACTGGAAGCCACTCGAGCAACCCTGGCAAAGTGAATCTGACTGCTAAGCAACCAGGCTAGATGGGGCTTCTGCCTGCTGTCAAGGCAAATGAGCTTTTTGTTGTTTTTTAAAAATTATCCATTCCTTTTACTGTCTCTACATAAACACAATATTCCATGATTTTATTGGCCCTGAAGCTGAAATTCAATGTATTTGACTCTGTTGTTAAAGGACCCTTTGGCAAAAATATTGCTGCTCAAGTGAACCTCAGCTGAGGCCATTGTTGGATGCTAATGTGAGATTTCCTTGATGTCGAAACAAAATTAACTCTTGAGAGATTTTCCATCCCTTTTCTCAGAACTTTCATACCACTGAGGCTTGCTGGCTATATATATAGGGTAAAAACTGTTAAATTCCCTTCATTCTTCACTGATTCATTAAAAGTACTCTCCCAGTTGGGGGTAAAAGGGAGCAGAAGCTCTGACCCTTGTCTCTGGGAAGTTTGTATTCTCCTAGGGAGGGTTAAATGCACACACACAGGAAGAGAACCAATAGTATAGAATCTGTTCACGGTGAGAGTAGATGGACAACTGGGGAAATAAGTTTTGAAGAGTTGAATGATGTCAGTGGGTTTTTTTTTGTTTGTTTGTTTTTTACTTTTAATTCTATAATAATGTTTTTCAAATGTAATTATTTTGGAAAGCACTAAATATAAAACAGATAAAAGTGGCTCTCTCTGAAATACCTTTGATGTTGTTTACCCATATATTTGAAAGACGGAGGTGTTCCCCCTTCTGGCTCTGGTACTACTTTGTTAAACCATGTTCGTTATCCGCAAGTGTCATCGCTAACTTATGAGCTCCTAGAAGGCAAGTGGCATTATTCATTCCATACTCCTGGGGCAAGAACAGAGCAGATGTAAGGCAAATACATTCCAATACTCTTCTCCCTCTTCAGGGACAGACATTGCTTATTGACTACAGACTACCTTTAGTTTGATTCTTGCTTAAAGATGAGGCTTAAAAACCCTCATCTCTGTGTTCAAGGCAACCATCACTGATCTGTTGTGTTGGGAAAGGAGAATAAATTGATTTGTCTTTTCTGTTCTATCATTTAACACGGTGCTGGCAAATGCTAAGTGCCCAGAAAATGTTAAAAGGAATGATATTTTTACAGAATAGGTCTTAGTTTCATATTAATAGAATGGTAAGTAAAATACAGCCAAAAATTTATGCAAGATCTAATGTGGTGAGAAGGGAGCACAAGAACATTTCTTGATAGTTTTCCTGCTCCTTCACATGCCATATCCTCCCTGTGATTTTCCCTATTCCTAGGAATATGCACAGGAGGACAGCACCTGAATTCTTGTTCACATGAATGTCTCCAGCATCCACATTGAGGCTGACTTGCAGAGATGCAGCCTGTAGACAACTTCCCCTCCCCCACACTATTAGATTAAAAAAAGTCAAAATAAGTGTAATAAATTTTCATTTGCTCATGGTTTACAAACAGTATCTAGCTATTCACATTGCTCTTCAGTTTGTAAAAGGTAGCTAAGAACTTGGACTTAAACGACACTCACTTGCTGACCAATTATTAAGTATCAGAGATGTTGAAAGTGTTTACTGAGCGAAAGAAAAAAAAAAGAAATTCTACCAATGTGCATAGTATTTGTTCCCTCTCTAAAATTATGTATAACCAAATTTGTGATACAAATAATTTAAAAGCAAATGTGTCTAATGGACCTTGAGCCTCGTTTCCTTTCACTCATGCTACTCACTTGGCCTTGGCTGCTCTTTCCCACCTCCCTTACCCACCTGGCGTGATTCTCACTTGAACCCTAATTCAATGTTATTTTCTATATTGAGTCAATCAGACCTATGTCCACTAGCAGAATTAGTAAACTATTAAAGAGCCAGAGGAGGATTTCCTTTCAAGGTGGTCATTAAAGCTAGATTCTATGTCATTTCATCTCTGTTTCCTTAGTACTTTCTTCATAGTTTAATTATTGCAGGGTGAACCTTTAATTTATTATTCTTTTCCCCAACTATATCCTCCAGAATGAGAAATATATTTTCTTCATTTTTTTTTTTTATTCTGAGCCTTGAGTGTAGGTAAGTATGATGTCATGGTCTGGGTTTCTGAGAAAGCAAAGCATATGGCAAAAGCTTATATGCATTTGTGTTAGGAACTAAAATTTCTGGGAGCAAGAGAAAATGGAATAGTAGGATGGAGAAAAGGAAAGAAGAATTTTTTTTTTACAAAAACTGCTGCCAGCTATTAAATGTGAGTGATTGCTTGATCTTACAAGACAGTCTCTTTGGAGGTCATCTGAACAATATTTTTTAGACAGCTTACCCTTGAGGATAAGGATGGAAGAATTTATTTACCAATTTATGTCTTCTATTGCTGAGTTCTGCCCCACATAGCCTGAAGTGGCCTATATTTCTAAGTTGTTCATGTGTGGGATCAAAATAAATGTTTGCTGTCTTGAATGCCTCGACGTCCATAGGGATGATTCACTACAGGAAGAAAAAGGGGCTGGACCCCGGCATTGGGTTGAGTGCTGGCCAGCTGTATTTGCTCGAGTGCATCTGAGTCTACACAGGGCTGGTCTGCACAGCAGTGACTGAACCAACTGAGGGATGAGTGAAGCTGACAGGATCTGAAATGCCTCAGTAATGATTTGTGTAATTGATGTGAATACAAAATAGCCTATAGTAAGAGACAAAATAGAGGCACACAGAATGTGTCATAGGCCAATTAGCACTGGAGCAAAGGAAGTATATGGAAGGAAGCATATAGTTTTACAGGCAGCCCATGGATAGGGAATTTGGGACTGAAGAAGTGCCAGAAGAAAAAGAACCTGGAAATCCCATGGGAAGTTCAGCAAATGGAAGAAAACCCTGCTGAACTCAAAACATGACCTCGTCATTAAGGAGGGAGTGAGGTTAGAAAGTTTATTCAAGTCCTTGAATTAATTCATTCAACAAATATTTTACTGAACACTTACTGTGTTCCAGGAATTTTTCTAGTCCCTAGAATAACAGTGATGGACAAATCTCAAACTCAAGAGTTTGGACTGAGTTCAGTAGGTAGACAAGAGCCAGAGGAGGATTTCCTTTCAGGGTAGGTAATTAAAAGCTATGTATTACACAGCACAGAGCAAAGAAATAGCAAATATCTTTCCTGGGTTTCAGCTAAAGAAGGAAGAGTTAATCAAGTTACACAGGCAATGCTCCACAGGGGAAATTTATTTTCAGGTCAGGAAGTGACTTATTTTGCCAGGGAGGATTTATTACACTTCCAACCTCTACTGCTTGGCAGAAAGTGCTTTTTGCTGCAGATAATGGAGACATCAGGCAAATAACTGAGCAAGTAAGTTGCACCAACACTAAGTAGACAGCATTTAAAATAAAGGTGAACGTCTAGAGAGCATCATCTATTTTTGAAAAGCAAATTAGAAAGGCATCCGTCAATCTAAGACATTGATAACTAAAAGTATACGTTTAAAATAAACTACGATCAGGTACAAATGCAAACAATGAAGTTGTTCCAGGCATTCAAAAATCATCATCCCTAAGCCAAGATCTAATGACTCCGGGCCAGATAGAACAAGATGAAACAATGCAGAATACATTTAAAAGCAGCATGTGATCACGGTAGATGCTGCATTGGACCAGAACAGGGTCTAAGCCTTTATCATCACTGTGCCTAATGAGAAGCAAGGAAAGCATAGTATTAGACTTCACACTGCTGGACACCCAGATTATCCCCTACATAAGCTCAGGTGAATGCATAACAGAATGTACTAATTTAAACCATATCAAATTCCTTTTTTAAAAATCAAAAATGGTCAAACATCAGATCTTGCATGTTCAAAATTATAAGAGGACTTCAAAAAGTTTGTGAAAAATAGAATTCAAAGATCTATTTTCTTAAAATAAACTTTTCCTCTTCATCACATTTAAGACACGTTTTTAAGTGATGATAGCGGCCATTTAGTCCATCCCTAAAAAACTAAATATCTTAGGAATGTCAATATTGTCTTTTTATATTATTAACTGAAATAAAAATGGGTGCCCATTAAGATTTTTTTAACGTTAGTGCAAAAATAAGTCAGAAAGAGCTATAAAGTGGATGCCAAATGATTGCCCATCAAAACGAACAAAATTGTACGTGTCTGATGAGCGGAACGAGCAGGAGCATTGTCTGTGGTCTATGGACTCTATGTTGAAGCTTTATTGGACTTTTTCTGTTAAGGCTTTGGCTAACTTTCTCAAAGCACTCCCACAATAATCATGCGTTAACGTTCTTTGGTCCTCCAGAAATTCAACAAGCAAAATGTCTTGAATGTCATAAATAAATAAATAAATAAACAAATAAAATTAAAGGTTACCATGAGTTTTGCTTTGACTGGTCTGCATTTATCTTGACTGGATCACATCCACCTATTGGTAGCCAGTGCTTTGATTATGCTTTGTCCTCAGGATTGTACTGGTAAAGCCAGGTTTCATGTCCTATTACAGTTCTTCAAAGAAATGCTTTAGGATCTTGATCCTACTTCTTTAAAATTTCCATTGACAGCTCTGCTTCTGTTTTCAGCTGATCTGAGCACAATGGTTCTGGCACTGTTTAAATGGAAAGATTGTTCATCTTTTATTTTTCAGTCAGATTTGTGTAAGTTGGACCTATTGAGATGTTAATGATGTTGATTATTCTTCTGCTCTTAGTTATCGATCCTCTCCATTTAGGAGATGAGGTTTTGTGTTTTGTTTTTTTTTTTTCCTTGCAAACTGATGTGGATGATCAGCTTCCATGTGTTCTGCTTCATCCTCAACATAATCTTGCCCCTTTTAAAACAAATTATCCATTGTAGACTATTGATTTCTTTGGGACATTTTCCCCATAAATGTTTTTAAAGCATCAGTGATCACCACCATTCTTTTATCCAAACTTCACCAAAACTTTGATGTTTGTTTTTGGTTCAATTTTAGCAAAATTCTGATAGGGGCTCTTTTCAAATGGATGTCTTATTTTTCTTAGTTCCTCAAACTAACTACTGCCCAAACATGTTATAACAAGTTAGTCCAAGTTTACTTTGGTTTAAACACTTTTGAAATCCATGCATACTTTTTAAAGTAATGCTTATTTTTCATGAGCTTTTCGAAGACCCACTATATGGTTTTCTGTTTTCAAATTCCAGAATGTTGGAGCAAGGACCTCTGAAAATCAGCTTCTCCTTAAAATAAATGACAACACCAGCAAGATTATCAAAATCAAGATTTTCAGAACTTTGAAAATTAACTAAAGACTTTGAATATTCCAAGGGGTGTTTATTCAAGAAAATTGATGAATTGCAGTAAGAACCATAAGCATTTTAACTTCCCCTGATCCCATTATTTTTCCCCAGGTCCATAGTAGACTTGACAACAATACCCTCAAAAATATAGGGGCCTGAGAGTTAGCTATTTATCAGTAACTAGAAAAGGGAAGAATGAGTTTGGAGCACCCCCAAAAGTTTTATTGCCAAAGAACTGACACCATTTCGCTTGGAAGCTCATTGAAAATCTCAATTTTCATGATTTTTTTTCTTTTTATTTCGAATTAATATGAGGGCACAAATGTTTAGGTTACATTGTTTTCAGTTTTCTAAGGTAAAGTTCAAGTTGTAGTTGAGCCCTTCACCTAGGGAGTGTGCTGAGCACCCTTGGATTGTGCACATTAGGTGAGAGCCCATGAGTCACCCTCCCTCCTCACCCCTTCCCTCTTCTACTTCTCTCCTCCCCCGCCCCCCGTAGACTATACTTGTGTTTTATCATTTATGTCGGTGTGTAGTTGTTTATATATTGGTTTCATGTTAGAACTGAGTACATTGGGTATTTTTTCCCATTCTTGAGATACTTTAGTGGGAAGAATTTCAACTCCATCCAAGTAAACACAAAAGATGTAAAGTCTCCATTTTTTCTTATGGCTGAATATTTTTCCATGGTACATATATGCCACAGTTTGTTAATCCATTCATGGTTTGATGGGCATTTGGGTTGATGCCATGACTTGGCAATTGTGAACTGAGCTACAATAAACGTTCTTGTGCAAATGTCCTTGTAGTAAAATGATTTCTGTTCTGGGTAGATATGTAGTAATGAAAATGTGGGATGAAATGGAAGGTCAACTTGTAGTTCTTTAAGAATTCTCCATAATTCTTTCTAAAAGCTTGTAATCCCACCAGCAGTGTAAAAATGTTCCCTTCTTTCTCCATCCAAGCCAGTGTCTGCATGTTTTTTTTACTTGACCTCAGAACTTGCTCTATGCAAACAGCACTCACCATAAGGCATTTGTCAAAAAATAATCAGTAACAATTGTTATATCAAAGATGCCTGAGTAGGCATGTTCCCTGGGATATGTCAGCTATAGAATGGGTAGTGAAAAAAGAAAAAGAAAAATCTGGAGAATGAGTCATCTATAAAGGGATTTGAAAAGCACTGACATATTCCTGGGAATCTAAAAGGCCATACAGATCAGCAGGGCTATAGAACTGAAAGGTATAAGAAGACCCAAATCTCTCACCTAGGCTAAAATGGAGAGAAAGCAGAAAGTGAAGGCTAACATGAAACTGCCAACTGCCTTCTAGAGCACTGAAGGATGCCCCAACACAGACACCAAGGCCACTTGGCAAAGTCTGGGATACTTATTGGTTCAAAGCATTTAACTAAACCTTGGTCTAACCATTCATCAGCTGACCAAGAAAGTAACTGAGCAAGTACTGTAGTGGCCACACACTACCAAAAATACATATTTCAGGGACTTCTTCCAAAGTATGGACACCAAAGAACAAATAGCAACAACTATAAAAATAAATATCAACGGCAAACCCTGGGGAGGGAAATACCTTATTTCTAGAGCTGCAACTTTACATTATTTAAAACGTTTTCAACAAAAAATCACAAAACATGCAAAGAACTAGGAAAGCGTTGTCCATATACAGGGGGAAGGAAAAAAAGACTCAGTAGAAACCATTCTCAAAAAAGTGCAGACATTGGATGTAGTAGACAATGGCTTTAAGTAAAGTTTTGAAAATGTGTAAAGAACTAAAATAAATGTCTAAAGAATGAAAGGGAGGTGTGAGAATAACATCTCACCAAATAAAGAATATTAATACAGGCACAAAAGTCATAAAAAGAACCAAATAAAAATTCTAGAGCTGAGGAGAGCAATATGTGAAATAAAACATTCACTGCATGGGATTAACAGATTTGAAGTAGCAGGAGATGAATCAGCCTAGAGAACAGAAAGAAAAAAAAACAAGAAAAAGAATAGAGCCTGTGGGAGACCATTAAGGAAAAGGAGAAAGGGTCAAAAGGAATGTTTGAAGAAATAGTGGTTGAAAACTTTCCAAACTTGATGAAAAATATTAATCTACATATTGGAAAAGCTCAGCCAATATCAAATAGGATAAACTAAAAGAGAGTCACACCTACATCCATCATAGTCAAGTTGTCTAAACCAAAGACAAAGAGTCAATCTCGAAAGAAGCAAGAAAAAAGGAAACTCTATAAAAGGGATCCTCAGTCAACGTTTTAGAAACCAGGGAGGGGCGGAAACAGCGGGATGATACAAAGTGCTGAAAAACAAGACTGTCAACCAAAGCTCTATATTTAGAAAAAGTTTTCTTCAAAAGTGAACAAAAATTAAAGACATTTCCAGATATCCAGAAAGAAAATTCTTCACAAGGAGATTTCCCTATAAGAAATACTAGTAGTAGGGAGGCGCCTGTGGCTCAAAGGAGTAGGGCACTGGCCCCATATGCCGGAGGTGGCAGGTTCAAACACAGCCCCAGAAAAAAAACTGCAAAAAAAAAAAAAAAAAAGAAAGAAATACTAGTAGTAATCATTCAACCTTTTAAGAAAGGACAAAATCTAATTCTCATGAGGACATCAAGAGCACTCTAAAGGTAAATACAGAAGAAAACATAAAAGACCATGTATTTGTCTTGGTAAAGTTTTTCTTCTATCTTAATTAAGAGACAAGTTCATGAAGCAGTTTTATAATTAAAACTATCTTGATGGGTTTAAAATGCATAAAGATATAATTTATGTGGCAATAATAGTACACATGAGGGGGAGAGAATGAAGAGAATAAAGCAAAGTTTTTTCATACTATTCAAATTAAAGTAGGTCATATTAAGTTGTTAAGTGCACTCCTCAGCATAAGCACTGAGAAAATTAAAAACAACTAATATACATATATATATTTGTGTGTGTGTATATATATATTCCTTTGGGTTGTGTGTATATGTCTGTACACATATAATGTGTGTATGTGCATGCATATATGTATATATATATGTATATATATATCCCAAAGGAATCAAATGGCATATTGGAAACATCTATTTAACAAAAACAAGGCAATAACCCAATTATAGCCCAAGAAGAAGGAGACAGGAGAGAGAGGGGAGGGGAAGGGGAAGGATGGGTGGAGGGAGAGTAGTTGGTGGGACCACACCTACGGTGCATCTTTAAAGGGTACATGTGCAATTTACTAGGTGTAGGATATAAATGTCTTAACACAGAATAACTAATAAAATGCCATGAAGGCTATGTTAACTAGTTTGATGAAAGCATTTCAAATTGTATGTAAAGCTAGCACATTGTACCCCATGATTGCATTAATGTACACAGCGATGATTTAATAAAAAAAATGAAAATAGAAAAAAGAAGCCAAGGCAATAATGGATGAATAGAGGAACCAATGTCACAAGGCAACAGGAAAATTATAGCACAATGGGAGACATAAATGTTACCTTATTAGCAAGTACTTTGATTGTAAATGGACTAAACATTTCAATCAAAAGGCAATGATTAGTAGAATAATTTTTTAATTACCTAAATATATGTTGTCTATAAGAGGCACACTTTAGATTCACAGATATAAGTAGGTTGAAATGTAAAGAGATAATAAAAAATATACTATGCAATTTTACCTAAAAGTAAGGAAAAGTAGCTAAGCAAATATCAGAAAAAAATAAACTTTAAGAAATAATTTGTAGAGACAAAGAAATATATCTAATTATATAAAATGATCACTCAATCAAAAAAATAAAACTTTTAAGCATAATGCACTTAACAATAAAACCTAAAATCCAGGAAGGAAAACCAACTGAATTAGAGGGATAAATAGAAAATCTAGCAACAATAGTTGGATACCTCAATATTACACATTTAATTTTTTTTTTTATTGAATGGTAACTATGTACATTAATGCACTTCTGGGGTACAGTGAGGGGTTTTCACACACAATATGAAACACTTCCATCGAACTGGTTAACACAGCCTTCATCTCATTTTCTCAGTTATTGTTTTAAAACGTTCACATTCTACTCTTAGAAAGATTCACTTGTACCCTTGTAAGATAAACCTCAGAAATGATCCCTCCAATCCCCCTCCCTCCACCCATCCCCCCTCCTTTCTCCCTCCCCCTCCCCATATTCTTAGGCTGTTACTAGGTTATAACTTTCATATGAAAGGTATAAATTAGTTTCATAATAGGGGTGTGTACATTGGATACTTTTTCTTCCATTCTTGTGATACTTTGCTAAGAAGAACATTTTCCAGCTCCATCCATGTGAACATGAAGGACGTAAAGTCTTCATCTTTCTTTATGGCTGCATAGTATTCCATGGTGTACATATACCACAGTTTGTTGATCCATTCATAGATCAATGGGCACTTGGGCTTCTTCCATGACCTGGCAATTATGAATTGGGCTGCAATAAACATTCTGATACAAATATCTTTGTTGTAATGATATTTTTGGTCATCTGGGAATATACCTAATAAAGGAATTGCAGGGTCAAACAGCAGGTCTATTTTTAGTTCTCTAAGTGTTCTCCAGATGTCTTTCCAAAAGGAATGTATTAGTTTACATTCCCACCAGCAGTGTAGGAGTGTTCCCTTTTCTCCACATCCACACCAGCATCTCTGGTTTTGGAATTTTGTGATATAGGTTAATCTCACTGGAGTTAGATGATATCTCAGACTAGTTTTGATTTGCATTTCTCTGATGATTAAGGATGGTGAGCATTTTTTCATATATCTGTAGGCTGTGTGCTCTCTCTCTTTTCTTTAAGAGACAGAGTCTCACTTTTTCACCCTCGGTAGAGTGTGGTGGTGTCACAGCTCACAGCAACCTCCAACTCTTGGGCTTAAGTGATTCTCTTGCCTTAGCCTCTGGAGTAGCTGGGACTACAGGTGCCTGCCACAACGCCCACTATTTTTTGTTGCAGTTTGGCTGGGGCTGGGTTCAAACCCACCCTGGGTATAATGGGGCCAGCACCCTACTCACTGAGCCACAGGCACTGCCTGATTCTTACTATTTCTCTCCAGAGACTTTTTATAAGTTCACATTACATTCCTTTCTTAAAAGATATAAGGATTAAATTTTCATAGTTAGTGTTTCTCCTGTGAGTGATGGATCCCATTTTACCTCCTCGTATCCTTCGGGGGGACTCATTAACTATCTAGAAACAACAGTAACAACAAGCAAGGAAGGAAAGAAAAATACATGTGTTCCTCAAATGTCACACATAGTCAAAGCGTTATGTCACTATTTTTTTCAATTCCAGGGAATTTTCAAGGGGTTTGACATCTTTCCCTGTCTCCGTAGGGAGCATGGAATATGATTTCCTACAAGAGCAATCTGGAATGAATATTTCAATCCTCCTCAGGAGGGCAGAATTTATAGCACTATTGATAAAGTAATCAGCATACTAATGGCATCAGTTTTTTCTTTCTTGTTTTTTAACTTACAGAACATGAATCTAAATTCTAAGATGCTTTAAAGTTCTACTTCTTTAGAAATTAGGTAGAAAAGATGTTTGTGCTCATTTTCTTACTTAAGGAAAACTATCCATTGTCTCTCCATGAGAATCTCAACAAGCAGTTTTAATACTAAAGTTTTTATAGTAAGAGTAACAGCTATATTGAGTTTTTAAGTTGAAAAAAATTCTTGAAAATGGCATATAGCACTCTTCTTCTGGGAAATGCCAATGCCATACATAATTATTTGCTATGAAAGATTAATAACTTGATATTCACAGCCATAATCTCTCTTGCCTCCATATTTCTTTTGTCCGAAGTTGAAATCTATAGCTGAGTGGAATCAGGTTGAAAATGAGAGCTCCCTGATAGCCTGGCACATAGTGGGGATCATGCACATGAGAGCTCCCTGATGGCCTGGCACATAGTAGGGATCATGCACATGAGAGCTCCATGATGGCCTGGCACATAGTGGGGATCATGCATGCACGCACGCCTGCTGAATAACAGAATTGGCAATGCTGCTTCTTTTCTGTTTCCTTCTCAGTGGAGCTCACAGAAAACTTTGAAGATATCAACTACATATAAGAAGCTGGCGATCCTTGCACTGAATCACCACACTTATACCTTGGCCATCCGATGACCATACTAATAACACTCTTTTTGTTATCCTGACGATGTACCTTTCTGTCTCAGGACATCTATGAATTCAAGGACAATTCTCTGGTGTCAAGAAAAAGAGAGGGCTAGATTTTTCTGGGGCCTATTCTCTCCCTTATCCTGGCCTATAGTTCCTCTAGTTCAGGCATCTGTTATCCCAGTACAAAGGTCGTTTATAAGTGACACATCATATCTGCCTTTCCAAGCTACTGGAAAGGCATCCTCTCTGTGAACTGGAGCTCTGGCCCAGTCCCACGGACTGCTGGAAATAAAGAGGCCCTCTTCCTATGCACTTCTCCTTCAGAGCTTCAGCTTTGGTTATATGTGCTAACTCCTCTGGATACATTTCAGAGAAGCAGTACTCAGGTAATTGGTATGGGACATATACATGTCTGGTAATGTTGTATCAGATCCACCTCCTGCAGTTAACCCTCCTAGGTCCACGGGGAGATCTGGGTCATTAGGCATCACTCTTGTATGTATGCCACGGAAGATCATAGTATACTCTGTGACTTTTCTAATTTTTATTTTTCTGAGAAAAATCCAATGCTGATAGAACCCAAATTCAAAACTGATATTTCATATTTTATATAGTTACAAATCTATGATCAAGTCATTATGCTTGGATGTTCAAATTATGGACTTAAGTAGTTTCTTAAGCTAGCAGAAATGAACTAACAATGAGTTCTTCACTCAGCCTAGAGCCTAACAGAAGGCATAACAGTTTGGGGGGGAGAAAACTGAATTTTAACTAATCATTTTTTTCTATAATTGTGTGTCTTCTGTAAAGTCTCCTTTTTTTTTTTCTTTTTTGAGATGGAATCTCACTCTGTCACTCTGGGTAGAGTGCTATGGTATCATAGGTCACAGCAACCTGAACTCCTAGGCTCAAGAGATCCTTCTGTCGCAGACTCCTGAGTAGCTGGGACTGCAGATGACCACCACAATGTCCGGCTCTTTTTCCTATTTTTGGTAGAGACGGGGTCTTGATTATGCTCTGGCTGGCCTCGAGCTCCTGAGCTCAAGCAATCTTCCTGCCTCACAGATGTTAGAATGTGTTCATTAAAATTCTCAATGTGTTAATTAATAATTGTACCATATAAACATAACTAGTATCAAACACATTTTGTAAATTTTATGCAGTGAAACATGAATATTTTCACTAATAGGCAGCATCTATTCAAGACCAGTTTTAGGTCTAAATCAGTTATGAAAAGCTTAGTTTTCAGAATTGTTGAGAAAGTATTGTGCGCTTGTAACAACCTACTCACAGCTGAGCAAACAGAAAGTCCTCACTGGTGTTCTAACCCTCATGTTGTTGCCAGGAGGGTATGAAAAACACTTGTTCTCTCTCGTCCATGGTTATTTCTATTTAAAAAAGAGCTAGGCCGGGACAGGTTAAGAATCACAAATTCAAATATCTTTGGAAAACGGGTTATAAAAATGAGTGAAGTAGCCAGCTGGATAACAAATCTTTTTTTTTTTTTTTGAGACAGAGCCTCAAGCTGTCCCCCTGGGTAGAGTGCCATGGCATTACAGCTCACACCAACCTCCAACTCCTAGGCTCAAGCGAGTCTCTTGCCTCCGCCTCCCAAGTAGCTGGGACCACAGGTGCCCGCCACAA
>CAUYTI010055956.1:0-42883 GCA_963575145.1 Galago senegalensis | reverse complement strand
AAAAACACTTGAAGAAATTGGCCTGGGAGAATATTTTATGAGGAGGACCCCCCTGGCAACTGAAGCAACACCAAAAATACATTTCTGGGATCTGATCAAACTAAAAAGCTTTTGCACAGCCAAAAGCACAATAAGTAAAGCAAACAGACAACCTTCAGAATGGGAGAAGATTTTTGCACATTATGCTCTGACAAAGGTTTGATAACTAGAATCCACAGAGAACTCAAACTAATCAATAAGAAAAGAATAAATGCCACCATTTCTATGTAGGCAAGAGACTTGAACAGAAACTTTTCTGATGAAGACAGGCACATGGCCTACAAACATGAAAAAATGCTCATCATCCTTAATCATCAGAGAAATGCAAATCAAAACCACTTTGAGATATCATCTAACTCCAGTAAGATTAGCCCACATCACAAAATCCCAAACTACAGATGTTGGCATGGATGCAGAGAGAAGGGAACACTTCTACACTGCTGGTGGGAATGCAAGCTAATACAACCTTTTTGGAAAGAAGTTTGGAGAACAGTCAAGGAACTAAAAGTAGACCTACCATTTGGTCCTGCAATTCTTCTACTAGGCATATACCCAGATGAAACTAGAAAAAACTATTTTACAACAAAGACATTTGCACCAGAATGTTTATTGCAGCCCAATTCATAATGGCCTAGACATGGAAACAGCCTAAGTGCCTATTGTCCCATGAATGGATTAACAAATTGTGGTATATGTACACCATAGTATTCCACATATGGAATACTATGCAACCATAAAAAAGGAGACTGCTCGGCACCTGTTGCTCAAGTGGCTAAAGAGCTAGCCACGTACACCTAAGGTGGCAGGTTCGAATCCAGCCCAGGCCTGCCAAACGACAATGACGGCTGCAACCAAAAAATATCTGGGCATTGTGGCAGGCGCCTGTGGTCCCAGCTACTTGGGAGGCTGAGGCAGGAGACTCACTTGAGCCCAGGAGTCAGAGGTTGTTGTGAGCTGTGATGCCATAGCACTCTACCCAGGGGGACAGCTTGAGGCTATCTCAAAAAAAAAAAAAAAAAAGACGGAGATGTCACATCTTTTATGTTTACCTGGACGGAGCTGGAACATATTCTTCTAAGGAAAGTATCCCAAGAATGGAAAAAAAAAGTATCCAATGTACTCGATACTACTATGAAATCAAGATATAACCACCTACACAATCACATGAATGGCAAAACATAACTATAGTCCAGAAAGTAGAAGGGAAGAGGAGGAGGGGGAGAAGGGAAATGGGAGAAGGGAGGGTATTTGGGGGGACCTCACCTAATGTGCATGATGCAATGGTACATTTCAAAACTATTAAGAAATGATAATTGTGATGGATGTGTTACTTGGTTCAATGTAGACATTTCACATTGTATATCAAAGCAGTACCCAGAACCTCATAAATGCATCAATGTACAAAGTTATGATTTAACAAAAAATAATTAATTATAAAAAAAACCCAACAAGTAAAATAGATTTAAAACTATCAAAATACATCAGAGAGTTGTTGTATGATGTAGGCTATGAAACAGTGAAAAAATCAAAGATGATCTAATTGATTGAAGAGATATGCTAGTTATTTTGATGGAGATAATTTTATATGAGGACATGTTAATGAGGTATACATTTGTTAACTAGATTTCTGAAAGCAAGCCAACAAAAAAGGAATGTCACATGTTAGAAAGGTAGCAAGTGCAGACACTGTCCTTAAAGCTGGGAAAGAGATTGCAATTACTAAAACTTCGCAAGCTTGGAGGAGGAGCTGCATGAAGCTGAAGTTTTGATTTTTGGAAGAGGATACAGCTCATCCAGGCCGATGTCTTTGAGCTCAGAAGTTCAGTCTCTGGACTGCTGGGGAGGTAGCTCAACTGGCTGGTGCCAGTCTCTCTGAGAGTCTGTAATGAGGCTTGCTCGGTGAGAGCTGAACACCGAATTCAGCTGCTGCCATGGGTAAGAACTGTGCTGCCTATGTGAAGAAGTGTTGCTAGGTGATGCTCACAGGAACAGGAAGCAGACAGGAAGCCAACCAGAGAAAGTCCCTTCTCCTTCCTCCATCCTTGCACTCTGCCTCTAGTGCTTCTTTTTGGCAGAGCCTAAGAAGAAGCCAGCTGGTATGTCAGAGATGTGGTTACAGCATCCCAGCCACAGCATCACCAAGCGCAGAAGACTTAGTCTAGTAACCAGAATGACAGAGAGCAAACGGAACCAAGTAATCGGGCATTTAGAGCATGTGATCTGAAAATACATGATTTCCTGGCCGTTGAAATACTAACATTACTGTTAAATAAAAGCAAGTTTTACCTAACAACCCAAAATAGAAATGACTCGAGGAAGAGACCATATGTAAGAAAATTAAGGGGGTGATTGAGCAAATTTAGAACTATATACAAACCACAAAAATGGAGACATGGCACAAATACAAGCTTTCCTCTGGGTTAATAGTAGTAGTAGATAGTAACATTAGATTTTGCAAACATTTTCTGGGCAAGGTTTTTACCCAAAGTGTCTATTTCTTTTTAAGATACCATTGATGCATATGTAGAAGGGAACAAAATTTTTGGTCTGTGCTCAAATTTTTTTTTTTCATATTCTATTTTGGCAGTACATTCTCAAACTTCCAGGCAATTTTAATCTTATATATTTGGTTCATTTAGAAATGTCTGCATTCCCAGTAAGATATGTTTAGTTGTGATTGCTGGACTCCAATTCTTATCTTCCTTCAAGATGGGCAGACACACTGCCCCTGTGGGTAGCTGTTGTGTGCAATAACGATGCTTCAATTTTACATTATTGTGGTCAGGATGAAAAATTATCCCTGGCAAACAGTAGTTAAGTTTGTAAGTGAGTATTTTTTAACTTTATTTTTTGTATTTATTTTTTATTTTCAAGTGTGATATTTTGATGAACCTGGAAAACAAAATAAGCCAGGCACAGCAAGACAGATCTCACTTACATGTACAGCCTGAGAAAGTCCAACTCATAGAAGTAGAAAGAAGAATGGTGGTTAGTAGAGGCTGGGGGAGCAGAGTGGACAAGGAAAGGAGAGATGTTGATCAGAGGATACGAAGTGTCAGGTTGATGGGAGGAATAGCTTTAGTGATCTCTTGCATGGAATGGTGATTAGGGTAAATAACAATAAACCCACTGTTTTAAAATTACTAAAAGTAAATTTTAAATGTTTTCACCAGTGGCTCAGTGCCTGTGGCTCAAGAGGCTAAGGCGCCAGCCACATACACCTCAGCTGGTGGGTTTGAATCCAGCCCGGGCCCGCTAAACAACAATGATGGCTGCAACCAAAAAATAGCCAGGCATTGTGGCGGGAGCCTGTGGTCCCAGCTACTTGGGAGGCGGAGGCAGGAGACTCGCTTGAGCCCAGGAGTTGGGATTGCTGTGAGCTGTGAGCTGTGAGCTGTGAGCTGTGATGCCATGGCACTTCACCCAGGGTGATAGCTTGAGGCTCTGTCTCAAAAAAAAAAAAAATTTTTTTTTTCACCATAAAAAGACAAGTCTCCTTTCTTCCTTCCTTCCTCTTCCTTTCCTTTCCTTTCCTTTTTAAGAAATGGGTCTTGGGGGCAGCACCTGTGGCTCAAGGAGTAGGGTGCCGGCCCCATACGCCGGATGTGGTGGGTTCAAACCCAGACCCAGCCAAAGAAAAAAAAAGAAATGGGTCTTGTTCTTGTTCAGGCTCGTCTTGAACTCCTGAGCTCAAGCAATCCACCCGCCTTGGCCTCTCAGAGTGCCAGGATTATAGGTGTGAGCCACCGGCCCCCCAACAAGTCTCTTTCCAATGGGGCCCCTCTCTTTCCTGGAATGGCACTTTCTGGGTCTGTGAGGCTGATCTTGCCATCTGCATTTTTTTGTACACATTGTCACAAAACCAATGAGTCTTTTAGCCATGTTTTTCTTTTCTCGAATCTACTAGGAGGGATACCTGATGCACTTACTGTTCCCTTTTCTGCTGTGAACTGTCATTTTCCTTTCACTCTTCCCTTCATAATGGAGCCTCTCCCAGGCATCCGTAACCAGGTTGGACAGACAGTGCTTGGAGAGTCAGAGCAGGCATTGGGGGTGGCTACTGTACTTCCACCCGTCTCGGGTGCCCTCTAGAGCCCTGGCCTGGTTTCTGATGGGCTGAGAGACATTCTGCCTGATGAATTGTAAAGATAACTTGAGGCTGCAGCTGTGACAACCTTTTACCTCAGTCAGGTGATTGGGCCAGACGAAGATTTAATTCATTTTGAAGTTCCATTCCTTTGACATCAGTTTGGTCTCTGTAGGGGCTATCTCTCCTGCTCCTCAGGGCTAGCCTGTTGGGCACTCACCTACAAACATGGGAACACCTCACAGGGTCCTCAACTCCAATTTGTATCTCCCGAGCCCTTAAGACTACTGAAGTAGTCTTTGCTCAGGCTCTTATCATCTTGGTTGTAATTTTCTTTCCCATTTCCCATACTCAGCTGGCCACTTTCAGCAAATACCTTTAGAGGAAAAGCAGAGTTGAGTTGGACTCATATCTCTATACTTCCCTCTCGTGGAGATCTAGGTTTAAAGTTTTAGTACCTCTTTGATGTTTGCAAACATCTTTTAAAATAACAAATATGTTGTTCTCCTTTTTAAGATGTTTTCGGTAGAAGACTTGGTCTTACATAAGCCATAGCTCAAAGCAGGACCTATTCAGCTTTTGAATTCAATTATAATATTTTTTTATTTCTAGACTTTCTTTCTGGATCTTTTTCAAATATTCTTGATATTTTTATATGATCCTAAAATGGCACATAATTTCCATTTTCTACTTCATTAAATGTGGGTGCATTTTATCAAGAGCTGATCATTATACAGTAAGATAATGGTTACTTATTGGTTCAGTCTGATGAATTTTGACCGTTGTATGTGCCTGTGAAGTCACTATCTAATCAAGGTATAAGATACTGCTGTAGTTCCAGCAAGTTCCCCTGTATCTTTCCAGTTAATTTTCTTCCTCTCCCTCAGATGTTCTGATTTTTATTACCCACAGATTAGTTTTGTCTGTTTCTGAACTTTATATAAATAGAATCGTGCAGTACGTGTGTGGCTTCTGTATCTGCCTTCTTTTGCTCCACCTAGTGTTTTTGAGATTCATCTACATTGTAATTCATTCCTTTAATTCATTTCCTTTTTATTACTGAGTAATATTTCATTGACTGAGTATGCCAGAGTTTGTTTATCCGTTCTCTAAGTGGACGGACTTGTGAGTTAGTTCCAGGTGTTAGCCCTTAGCATAAACCTGCTGTGAACCTTCTTAGACAAGCCTTTTCGTGGACGTACATCCTCTTCTGTTTTTGCTTATTTTGTATTTCCTATCTGATACTTTTAATATCTGAGTCACTTGGGGTCTAAGCCTTTGTTTTTCTGATCATCTTTTCCTGCTATTTATTTTCTTGTGTTTTTAGCGGTTTTGACTTGATTCTATCTTGCTGACCGTGGGAGCTCTGAGGTGTCTGAGCGATTTGCATTTGCTTGTGCCAAGTACCCAGGGTGATTTTGACTGAGAGGTACTTGAGATTAACTTTTCCTCTGGGGTTCCCTGCATAGAAATAGTGTAGTTTCAAACCCCTCCAGTGGAGGAGAAGGCTCGTGTTTATACATTTTCAGGGGGTCTTTTGTTTTTGGTAACTCCAAGCTGTGGCCTGAGACAGACGTGTTCCCTGGTCAGCCTCACATTCACAATTCCTTCCCATTCCCACTCTTCAGTTCTCCTTCCAGTCCCCTCCTCGCTCCCAGACCTGGTGGATCTCTGTGCTGTCGTAGGAGCGTAGCTATGCATTACAAAGCATGCCTGTTATGTCTGCCTTGTACTTTTAGATATTTATAGCATGAGCTCCTCTGCCTCGCTACCCACCCTGGCAATATCTGGTCGCCTTTTTGCCAGAAGTACAAGTCTTCAAGCTACTTTTCACAAGCTGTGCTCTGTATTCCGCAGAGTCTGTCTCTGCGTCATGCTTTCTCCATTCTGTGTTCCTATTTTCAGAGTGAGCAGTGAGCTGCTTACTCAGCATAAGATCCTGTATGGTCGCAGGTTTTTCTTTCTTTTTTTTTATTACAACATTTAGTGTTTTAGCATTTACTTCTTTCCCCTTATTTTTGATCAGAAGTGGCAGAGCTGTTTGCTAGCTGGTGTTGCCGATGCCTAGTTTTTTGTAATGATTTCCTGTTCAGCCTGGTTCTTGCTGCCCCTACCTCTTAGTGGGCCCAAGAGAGTTCTAGATGCTCCTTCTTCACTGCCAAGTTCACAGTTTCTAGTCAGCACTGCCCACAGACGTGTGCACTGCCCACAGGCTGGAGAGGCACTTGGTCATTCTCTGCTCCTCCCTTGCCTTGCCTCGCCCCAGGTAGCAGTTGCACCCCATTAGCCAGGCTTTAGGCCTTTGGTTGTCTCCTAGTTTCCATAAAGGTGAGTTTTCTTATCTGTTTTCCATTCTTTTTGGAAGAGTGTAGAAGTGTTTATACACTGCCATCTTGAGCTGCCATGGCCGCGGCCTCCAGCCGTGTGTGAAGTCGTGTCCTCATCAGTCCTCAGTCGTCCTCTGGGAAGCTGTGCTCTGGCTGCACCGGGCGGGCCTGTCCTAACCCCTCCCATCACATCACACTCGCCTGCCTCCATGGAAAGAGTAAAGACTTCTTTAAGGGACAAGGACTGTCTTTTGTTTTTGTACATGTAGTACCTGACACATTGTGGACATTTAAGAAATATTTGCTTACTGAATGACTTTAGCATCTCTTGGAGACTGAGTCCTATTTGGGGGCCCCAACATGGGACTCTAGATGCCCACCCCCTTCCCTTAAGCATCCTGGCGAAGCCCTGGAGATGTAGCATTATGGAATGCCCACTTGGCTCGGGACGAGGCTACTTGAGTTTGTTGGTAAAGACTTCAACCTCTCTACATCTTAGTCTTCTTTCCATAAAACGAGTTGTGCCCACTCGCTGTGCCAGCCTCACTTGATAAGTGAAGTGATAAGTGCAGATGTGCTTTAGAGACACCTAAGCTGTCTTTTTGCAGGCCTTGCCGTGGGAAGGACAGACGGCGCTGTTTCACAGGCTTGGCTAATTCACTCGGGCCTCCTACCTCTCCTTCTCAGCCTGGCATGCCCTCCTGACCTAGGAAGGCCCAGGACAAGCCTGGCTGGGTAATGCCAGGAAGTCAGCGTCTGTACTGTGCCCTGCATAAACAGGGGGTGCAGAGAGCCTGGGGCGCTCTCTGTAACCACTGGGTGTCACTCTTGGCCTCAAAATAATGTACTTTCTCCCACCCAGTAAATTTTCTTAGGTCAGCCTTGCTTCTCAGCAATGAGCATGGCCAGTCTCAATTTCCAGTACGTGTCCCTTGTGATTTTAGAATTCCTGGCAGCAACACATGGAGTCATCGCCCAGCATCCATTTCAGGTAGAGGGTGCCTGCGCAATTCTAAATTATTTTAATTTTCATGTAACTGTGACCGGAATAGTATTATCTATGGTCAAAATGTGCGCAAATTGAACTTCCTAACCAAAAGTCAGGAATTTTCTGGGAGTCAGCAATTTAAGATTGGTCATGGCAAGTCCCCTACCACCTACCTCCTCAAGTTTTTGGCTGCTAAAAAAATGTTTTAAAATGACCACCTCGGGGTGATCTAGCTATTCTTTTCTTTTATCTTTCTTTTTTTTTTTTTTGAGACAGAGTCTCACTATGTCACCCCAGGTAGAGTGCCATAGTGTCACAGCTCACAGCAACCTCAAACTCTCCCGCTTAAGTAATTTTCTTGCCTCAGCCTCCCAAGTAGCTGGGACTATAGGCGTCTGCCACAATACCTGGCTTCTTTTTTTTATTTTAGAGGAAAGGTCTTGCTCTGGCTCAGGCTTGTCTTGAACTCCTGAGTTCAGGCAATCCATCTACCTCGGCCTCTCAGACTGCTAGGATTATAGGTGAGAGCCATTGAACCTGGCCTTTTTTTCTTAATTTCAAAATATTAACTGAGTACAAATGTTTTTGGTTACATGTATCATTTTTGCAATGCTTGAGTCATTTCTACAAGTGTGACCATCACCTAAATAGTGTTCAATGTACCCATCAAGTAGGTTTTCAACCCTCCCTTCCTCCCCACTTGATTTCCACTGAGTTTTCCTCCCCCCTGTGCAGGTGTGTGCTTATGGGTTAGTTCCAATTTAATAGTGAGTACATGTAGTATTCTGTTTTCCAATCTTGTGATAAGGCCTAAGTGATGTATCACATCCAAATTGTTAGAAAAGGCATTAACTCATCCTTTTTATGGCTGACTAGTACTCCATGGTATACATAGACCACATTTATTGATCAACTTGTGAACTGATGGGCACTTAGGTTGGCTCCGCATCTTTGCAACTGTGAATTGTGCTGCAGTAAATGTTCTAGTGCAGGTAGAAAGTCTTTGATAGGAACACTTCTTTTCCCTTGGATGGATACTCAGTAGTGGGATTGCTGGATTGAATGGGAGGTCTACTTTTAGTTCTTCGAAGAATCTCCATACTGTTTTTCATAGAGGTTTTACTTTTTTGAAAACGCTCAGGGAACTTTTGCTCACTATTTTCTCCTGATGTACTTGCTAGTTCTCTGGTTCCTCCAGTCTTTCTCCTTCAGTGTCAGTTTTCTGGGCTGCCGTCCTTGGCTCCTGTCCTTCTACCCTATACGATCTGTTGACTATCTGTTCTAAATCCTTAAGTTACATTCAGGCCTCTGTTGTTGCCTGCTCTACTTATTGTCCTGAAAGACACCGCTTTGAAAAGTAACTATGTTGAGATATTTACATATAGTAAGTCCTTCATTTTTAGGTGTGTATCTTCTTGAATTTTGGTGATTGTATATAGTCATGCAGCTGCCACCCACATCAAGATGTTGGCCTTAGAAAAATGTCCGCTTTCTCACTCTATAAAATTTCTGTTTCATGTCTTATTCTTTACCTTAAAAAGTTTCCTCCTGCCCCTTTGCAGTCCCCCGTTCCCAAGTCCCCAACTCTCAGCCCCTGACAGCCACTGATCTGCTTCCTATCACTATGTTGTTTTGCCTTTTTAGAGCTTCCTGAAAATGGACTCCCATGGTGTATCACCCCTGTGCTTGACTTGTTCACTTGGCCTAATCATTGCTTTTGACGTGTGCGGAAACAATCTCATCTTTTGCCCCAGCTCCTTGTGTGACAGCACCTCTGTTTGACCTGCTATCAAAACCAGAAAGCTGGGCCTCACCTACAAGGCCCCTTCCTCTCATTCACGCCCCCTCCACCCCACTCCGAAGCTTCTTTCTTGTCTTCCCTTCTCTTCATTCTCAAGGTTAATTCTCTGCCTTAATTGAGGTTCTCTGTACTTCTTTTTTTTTTTTTTGACTCTGCACTTCTTGCCTCTCCCAACATGTGGTGTTCCTACCTCCAGCCAGGACTTCTTCAGTCAGCCCTTCTCACAGCCACTGCGGGGACCTTCTAAAGCACAGATCTGATCCTCCCATGCTCCCTGCTTTGATGGTTCATTGTGGCTTCTTAGCTTAGCAAATGACACCCTGGATGATTTGATTTATTTCTGCCTGAACATCTCTATCTTATTTCCTGAAACATCTCCAAATAGAACCTGTATTTTTTTGTGTGATTTTTTTTTCCTCCTGGGCTGTGCTCACTCACACTTTTTTTTTTTTTTAGAGACAGAGTTTCACTTTATTGTCCTCGGTATATTTCTGTGGCATTACAGCTCACAGCAACCTCCAACTCCTGGGCTTAAGAGATTCTCTTGCCTCAGCCCCCTGAGTAGCTGGGACTATAGGTGCCTGCCCCAACACCTGGCTATTTTTTTACTGCAGTTTGGCCAGGGCTGGGTTTGAACTTGCCACCCCCGGTATAGGGGGTCAGCACCCTACCCACTGAGCCACAGGCGCTGCCCCTCCCTCAAGCTTTTATGTGCATGCTACCCAAGGCCTGGGACGTGATTTTCCTCCTCCTTCCTCTAGCTAACTCCTACTCATCCTTTAAGAGCCCACCCAGATGACTCCTCCTCTGTACCGCCTTCTGTAGCCACAGCCCCGGCTGGGTATGCTGTCCCTCCATTGCAGCATTCAGCATCAGTCCTGTCTGATTGTAGAAATCTGCAAAGTTGGACAATTAAGTTTTCAAATTCATCCTAGAAAAAGTGGCACACATCTCATTGCTGAATATCACTACCATTACCTTTGAAGTACTCCCCTTGGGAAGCTATGTACCAACCTTGGTGCCCAGCACACCCTTTTAATTTTGGAGCCCTTTTTCTGGAATGGCCATTAGAGCTGTTGTCATATGAGGTGTGACAAGTTAATATCACTATATCAGGTGTCCTCAAACTACGGCCCGCGGGCCACATGCAGCTTGCGTAGGACATATATCTGGCTTGCCAGGTGTTTTTGCCACCGCTGCCTGTCCTGCTTAGCATCCGACTCATCCCGGGGCCTGCATTCCGGCTCTCCAACGGTCTGAGGGACAGTGAACTGGCCCCCTGTTTAAAAAGTTTGAGGACTCCTGCACTATATGGTCTCCTTTGAGGTACTCCCCTTGGCCATCTGGTGCTGTAGTAATATTTATCAATGAAGTCTATAGCACATTTTTTAGGGTGAGTTCTCAAACTTAATTGTCAGGCCGCCTATGTGTTGAGTTTGTAATCTGACCCTCCCACTAGACTCTCAGTTCCTTGAGGAGTTTGTGTCTTGTTTGGCTCTGTGTCCTTGTTCCTGGCACAAGGTCATGCAATCAGCCAGTGTCCTCTAAATGATTGAGAGAGGCTGGAAGGAGCGCTCTGAAGCTGCAGGAGGTGAGGTGAGGGCCAGAGAGACCTGGTATGGAAAACAGATCTACTCGGTTTCTCCTGACCTGGCTCATGATGCGTCTACTTATTGTGAAGATGAGAAAGGGTAGGTGGGAAAGGTTAGGTAGGGTCTAACCCACAGGGAGAAGCCAGGAAGGAGAATGAAGTGTGGGAGGTCAAGTTCAAACACAGGGTGCTCCAGCTCCAGCAGTGAATGTGTCTGATGAGGGGAGGAGAACAGCTTTTCTGTTTTTGAACCAAAAAGTTAAAAAGGATTTTAGGTGAGGGAGGGCCAAGAGGGAAGGAAATCCCAAGTGATGGCAAATTCAACATAAATGAGAAAAGCACACATTCTTAGATCTCTGCGTGAGAGGGGTGGAAACTCCTGAGCCCCAGACAGTGTGTGTTCACAGCATCACAGACAAGATGGATCATGCTTGTTGTTTCTTCCTGTGAGCAGCGCCCTGCAGGGTACTTTCTCAAGCTTTGTCTTATCATATCTGCGCACTAATACGAGGAAGCAGACGGACTTGATATGATGAGTCACATTTAACTAAGGAGGAATCAGAAGCTTCAAGAGCCTCTGTGATTCCTGCCACAAGGCTGGTCCTCTTCCTGTTAAAGTTCTAAGGTGAGACCTTGGGTTGGGATGCCAACCTCAAATGTGTTTGGAAATGATGTGCCTGAGAGGGCCTGTGGCTATTTGCAGACTCTACAATGAGACAGTAGAGATCTAACAACGAAAGTCCAGAGGCGGAAGCTAGTGCGGGTTGGAGAGCAATCTTTGAGTCGATGAAATGTTCAAACCATTCCATATTAGATTAACGGGAGAACTGTGAGTTCCCTGAAGTCTTAATGTCTTCCAGTTGCACCGCTGGGGCAGTTGGCCAGGGAAACTTTGAATTAGCTAGAGCTTTATGGGATGAAACATTTCCTGCGATGGTGCTTTTATTGTTTTAATGAAAGAGAAAATAAATGATTCTCAAAAGGGAAAAGGGGTAGTCATAAAAAGAGATGTTTTCCTTTTCTCTTCAATACATGTTCTTAGATTAGATGATGTTGACTCAATACCACACATAGCAATTTTATCACAACATAAAATATGAGAGTGTTTGTTTTGAGTGGAAAACCCAGCATTTTTCTTAGTCTATATATCCTGGAGGTTAAGAGCACAGGCTGTCTGGATTCAAATCCTGGCAGGACAACTCACTATCTGTCGGACCTTGGACAATTTGCTTAATCCTGCTGTACCTTAGCTCTGTTCCTATCTTGGAGGCTTATTTAACTATTAACTGATATAATCAATAGGAAGCACTTAGGATATTGTTGATAATAATAATGTAGTGATAATATCTGGTATTTGCAGGTAGTTGGTTTTAACTTTTTAAAAGCCTTCCATTTCACTCATGTTAACTGTATGAAATAGGCAGGGTGGGGATTATTATTGCTTTTTTGAAATTTCAGGCTAATATGAGGGTACATATAATTAGGTTACATTATTTGCATGTGTAAGGTAAAGTCCAAAGTCTGAGTTGTAGTTGAGTCCCTCACTCAGGTGTGCCATATACCCCTACATTGTACCCATTGGGTGGGAACTTACTGATTCCCTCTTCCTCCTTCCCCATTCTTGATTGTAGTTGTATTTTCTCTCATGCGGATCTGTAGTTGTTGATCTATTATTTTCAGGTCAGTTTGCATACATAAGATGCTCGGTTTTCCATTCCCAAGATATCTTACTTAGGAGAATGTTCTTCAGATCCATCCAGGTAAATACAATAGATGCAAAGTCACCCTCTTTTGTATGGATGAATATATTCCATGGTGCACATGTGTACCACAGTTTATCACAGCTTACTAATCCACCATGGGTTGATGGGTGCTTGTGTTGTTCCATGTCTTTGCAATTATGAATTGAGCTGCTATAAATATTCAAGTGCAAATATCCTTATGGTAAAATGATTTCTTTTATTACTTCTTTTTTGTCTGATGAGGAGACTGTGGCCCAGAAAGGTTAGGTGATTGATGCAAGGTCCCAGATCTGATATAGGACAGTCTCCCGGTTGTCAGTGCAGGCTGCTTCTTCCCAGTCTACTTTTACACATGGTGGACTTAGAAATTTTCACTGGGGAGTGAAAAAGTGGGTATGGTGGGGGTCTTAGCCCCTCTCTCCTGTCCTTCCTGGCCCAGAGTTCACTGTCACTGGGCTCTAGATCAGAAGTTCTGAAATCCCTTCGAGCTCTACCAATTAGATTGTACATGCCAAATCCTACTTACTAAGCTTAGAAAGGCAGCCTTTGTTACTTCCATTAAATTATTCTTTGGATTGTTTTATATACACATTGTGCTCTGTAGTTTTATTTGATTAGATGAGGAATCCATTCTCATCTTTTTGATACATATTTGTTGAGTACCTACTATGTGCTGAGAAATGTGCTAAATAACTTCAGATATATTTTCTCATTTAATCTTCTTAACAATCCTGTACATGATGGTTGTCTTCATTTTTCAAAAAGGAAAAAAAAAAAAAGGAATGAGAATCACAGAGACGTTGAGTAATGTGCCTAAACCTACTAAGAACCACCGTAGGAAAGAAAAATTCCTTATAAATCCCTGCCTAAATAATGACCCCAACCACATATCAGCAAACTGATCCAGCAATACATAGAAAACATGATGTAGTATGACCAACTTGGATTTATATAGAGAATCAAGGTGTGTTTAGAATTAAAAAATTGGCCAATGCAATCTACCAAATTAACACCGTAATGGAGAGAAAGCGTATGATCAGTGTAAGACATTTGACAAAGTTCAACACTTAGTCATGATAAAGAATAAGCCTATTAGCTAACTAGGATTGAAAGGAAACTCTTATTCTGATAATGGAAATTTGTAAAAAAAAAAAAAAAAGGAAAGAAAAATCTATAGTAAATATAATGAATAGTGAAATTTTTAAAGTTTCCCAGTAAGATCAGAAAGGAGACAGTGATGCTGTTAACATCAATTCCATTGTCCTGGAAATTCTAGCAAGGGAAATGAGAAAAAAGGCAAAATGAACGAAAAAATTCCAGCCTGTTCTTTTAAAGATAGAAGTTTCAAATTATTAGGTAAATTGGATAAGGTAATAGGATACAAGGTTAGTGATCGATAGCAACAAAGAATGAAAAAATGGTATTTTAAAAACATACCATTTATAATAATATCAAAACATCAAATGTTAAAAATAACTTTAAAGAAAGACATGTAAAACCATTCCCTAAGGTCTCCCCTTTTCCTGGTAAGTCTGGTTCTGTTATACCCAGGACAAAACCTCTAGTCTCCTCCCAAGGTAGGAGGGTGTAGTCACTTGGTCACTTGAGGGTGAGGCTTGTCGTCCTCCCATTTTTTAGCCCTATCCTTTCCCAGCCACTGAGGTTACTTGGTTCCTCCAAGTTCAGAGGTTTTCTTTGGTTCTGAGGTACAAAATGGTTTGCTTCTTGGTGATTTCTATTTTTTCATGCTTAGTTTTCAGCTTCCTCCACTCTATGTCAGCTGTCACTTCCATCTTCAGAAGCCTGGCAGGTATCCCAAGTCTGCTGTCATCTTCTTTCTCCTCTTTGTCCTGTAGATTCGCACTTAAAATATTTTTTACACTATTTTACTAGGGTTGGAGGAGGAAGTAGATAGGGGTTTTATCTGCCATGTGCAACCGTAAGTTCCACACCATATTATAAAAAGCAAAGCGCCTGTCTATGTCTGTTCTGTTGGAATCCTTTGTATGCCGCTCTGCACCTCAATGCTGCTCTCTCTCTTCAGTGCTGTCCCTCAAGGGCATTTGAGTCTGCTGCTGCTGGACCAGGTGATCTCTGGGCTCAAGCAGCTTTGAAAGCCTTCACATTGCTTCCCAGAATGTTCCATGCCACAGGATCCAGGGCTGACTGACAGGAAGGAGACTGAGGTCCCCAAGTCCCCAGTCCCCCACTTCATTTATGCGGTTGTCTTTTGGGGCTTGAATGAACACAGACGAGCAGGAACAATGCCATTAATTAAAGCGCATTCTAATTGATTGGCTAATCCCTAGGTAGCTGAAGTTTAAGAAGGGGAGGAATAAAGGAAACAGAAATAGATGTTGGAATCTAGATGGAAAACTCTTCCTTCTTCTTTCAGGCTCCCCCAACTCGAAGTTCTCCTTAGCCTGTTATTCACCAAGTAGATGGGTCTCCTCCCTTCCCACCTCTTGCCTTTCCTCCACCCCTAAACCTCCAGTGTTTCTGGGCTGTGAGGGTAGAGGGTAGCAACTGGGAGTGGGGTGCTTGTTCTCATGTTTGGGCTCTGCCCTCAAAAGCTCTGGGGCCTTGTGTAAGTCACTGTAACTTCTTGTGCCTGGTTTCCTCATCTTCAAACTAGACCAATAGTAATGGCCACCTTGCATGGTTTTTGTGAGAATTGAATGTGTTGATATGTTCAAGTGCTTAGAACCGAGCCAGCCCCCTTGAAGCACTCAGTGCGCGCTAGCTCTTATGACTGCTCCGGGTGCTTCTCTGCATGTGTGGGTGAAAGATAGAGTGGTCTTACTGGAAAGCTGGTCATCTACATGAATGGCAGACAGAGCAGGATCTGAGTGCACAGGATCCTCTGAGGACAAGGAGGGACACTCACTATCTCAGTGGGGATCGGTGGCAAGTGGTTGTGGGAGAGAAAGGAGGGAACATTTGGGAAATTATCCTAGAGCATGTGGTGCTCTGGAGTTGAGCATCACGGGGACAGTATGAGTTAGCATCACCAGAACATAAGCACCAGGAGGCAGGGACTTATCCTCAGGGCCTAGAACAACCTCTGGCATGTGATAGAGACTCAATAAATATTTGCTACCTGAATAAATGAGTAGTAAGCTGGAGGGGTGAGCTGGGGGAGTAAAGACAGAAGAAACAGGCTCAGAGAATGCCTGGTGCACATCAGAAGGAAGTGCAAGGGCACAGTGTGGCAGGAGCTCAGGGTCTGTGCCGAGAGTGGGGCCCAGGATAGGTGGGCCTATGAGCAGCGAGAATGTGGAAGGTGTATGTGCTCCATGAGACACAGAACTGAGGAGCTGATTTCAGCAGCAGTGGGTCCCAGGCACTCTCAGACACAATGTCTCCATTGCAATAACAATCCCAAGTAATATGAATCAAGTTTACTTTTTTACAACGCCTTCCACTCCTCCGCTCTACAGAGCAGTGAGGCACTTTCACGTGTATCACTTTATTTCAGAATCACAATACCTTGTGACGCTTGTGAGATCCCTGTTTTACAAATGGAAAAACTGAGGCTCAGAGAGGTGACAGAATTTACCAAGGTTACTCAGCTAATCAGTTACGAACCTGGGATGCAAACTAGCCATTGGGGCTCAGGCTAATACTCTTTTTCTGATGTAACAGTGGTCATGTTGGTTTATATTTCTTTGGAGAGCAAAGTGCTTCACTGATCTTTGTTATTGTTTTTGCTGAAACATAAATGCATAGGGTATCTACCAGTTTGAAAATAAACACTCAAGTGACTGTCACCCAAAATAAGCAATAGAAACATTATCATTGATCCCAGAAGATCTTCATGTCCCCTGGTCTCAATCCCCTTCCCTCTTTCATAAGTAATCACTGTCCTGGCTTTGAAGGTAATCAATTTCCTTCTGTTCTTTTTAGTTGTAGCCCCTATAAATGCACAGACTTGTTTTGTGATCAATCAAATTGTCGCCTATAATCTGAGCATTTTTCTATTAGTCTATAAACTCCTTGAGGGACTGCCTCTGGCTTGATGCATAGTTATTCGTTTGTCAGATGTTTAGTGAACATCTCCCAAGAGCCCAGAAGCTAAGTTCCGAAGAGCCAGAAATGAAAATAAGCCCCATCTTCAAGTTGGAACAATCTCACAGTCACTGCTTTAATAATTTGTATGACTTTTAATTAAAAATAAATAACAGTAACAGGAACATAATAAGCCGTGACAGCTCTGGGATGGGAATAGTTGGTGTCATCTGACTTTTCTCAAGCTTGCCTTCACCCCTTCTGCCCAGATGTCCTCCTCTGCTCTGTGATGGGTAGCAGAGTGGCCAGAACACCAGCTCCTAGCTTTGGCCACCTGCCATTGTGTTGGTGGTTGGAATTTGTAGGTATTGATCAGCCTTGGAAATAAACCTGTCGTTCAGTTTCTCAAATTTGGAAATTCATAGACTGTTGAAATGCACAGACTACAAACTTCCAGCTTGAATGAGTCTTCATTAAAAGTTAGCCCTTGTAGTTCTGAGTAATCACTTAGTGTCAATATGGTCGACACCGAATGATAGCACTAACATTAAAATCTTACAGCAGTATTCAGTTATCAGTGGCCGTATGTGAGATAACAGAATATACATACAATTGTTTTAAAGGTTATCATAAAAACCTTTAAAAAAGAAAAAAATTCTTACAGAGCATTTCAAATTCTTGAAGATATTTCTATAGACTGCACTTAGAAACACCGATGTGCATTTACCTTTGTCAAAGTCAAGGTATGAACTTCCAAGTTGACTGAAATTATAGATAGACCCAAAGCCAATGTTGTTTTGGCTTGCCTCTTGATGTCTCTGATCTGAAGTAGGCTTACCTTCCAGTTATGTTTAATTCACATTCTGTAACACGTGTTGAGTCCAGTGGAAACTTCTGGGGACAGAGGGAGGGTGGCTCAGAGCTGCAGATTGTCCCTGGATAGCTCTGCACCATCTACAGCATACTAAGTCAAGGAACCTGTTTTGGATCCCCAGTGGAATTTTAAGTTCAATCAAGGAACTGGGAGATGATCTATTTTTACAGTCTGGTGGCCAGGTAAATCAAACACTTCTGTTTTTGCTATGTTTGTTATTTTTCTGACACCAAACCTCAGTGGAATAAACAACTCCCGGTGCCAATTTGACCTATGTCCATTCCCACATATGGAGCAGATTTAATGAGCGTGTTGCTACCACTGGCAGCACCCTGCTCAGAGAGCCACAGAATTTCAGAGTAGGATGGGAAAGAACCAACAGTCCTTAACTGGATAGTTGCAGCAGCCTCCCCACTTGTTTTCCTTCCTGCACTCTTTACCACTCCAGTCCATTTTCCACATGACATCCTGGTTGCTCTCTGTGGTTCCTTACAAGCAAAGCCAGAACCAGGGTTTGGGGAGGAGAATGCGGTGATTTATTATACTCTCCTGGGAAAGGAAATGGGGGAAGCAGGAAAGAAAGAAAGTGGAGGAGGCAGGGGAAAAATGCAAGGGTGTGATCTTAGCTGGACCAAGCTTTTGCCTGATCCTATGGAGTGCTCTGGAGTAGAAATGGCGCCACACAGGTGGCCCCACCTTGAAGCAAGTGGGACAACCCTTTGCACCTCATGTCAACCATCCATTGCCTGTGGACTGCCAAGGCTAGTGGAGAGTGGGCTGAGGGCAGTTTTTCTAAGATGGGGCAGCTATAGCTATTGCCAGCCACACTCATGTCCCTGGGGGCTGGGCACTTGTCCTAAAAATGAGGATCTGAGCTGGGCACCAGCTATGTACGCTATACCAGGTAAACTTGAGATGTCAGTGTGATGCTAACAGTTGGTAAACTGAAGTGCCGAGGAGCGAGAAGCTAATGTTATACAGATACTGCCTGCCTCCCTTAAAGTTTAACTGGGTTTGTGTAGGATTTACTGCCTTGCCCAAGGCCATACAGCTGATAGTTCAAACACTTAATCTGAGGTTGTTTTTTGGCATAGAGCAAATACAAAACCCAAACCCAAACATTTCTCCTAATTCAGGCAGGAGTGATGGTGAGGGTGGCAAGTGCAGGGAAGAATCCAGCACTGCCCTCCTGGAGTTGCCTAGGCAGAGGACAGATTCCCGAGGAGGGCAGCCTATCAGAATCCCAAAGGTTCCCTGTCCTGTAGGTTGGACACCATAACAGGGTGTCCAGAAATGGCATTCTTAAGGGCACGTGAGTAATAGTGTAATTCTTGAATAGGACACAAAGGGTCCAAGTGTTGCTCCAAAATCTGTTCTAGACTCTATCTGTGGAGCGTGATGAGACTTCTGATATGCCCTTATATGGTCAGCGCTGGCTGAGGGACTGTGTGGGGGCTGCGCCTCAAAAACTTGGTTGAACAGAGTGAGACAAGATAGGAACTTACAGGACCAAAACTTTGATTCAAATCTTTAGTAAAAGACAGTCCAGTTGAGCCTCCATAGTTGACCACTTCCTTAAATTGACCTGTAGCACAAGTACATGTTACTGTGGTAGGCCTCATTCATTATGTTGACCATCGCTGTATGGTGACTGATTTGTTACAGTCCCTGGAGTGGTCAACTTGCAGAGGTTCTACTGTATTTCCAATTTGAGCAGCTAAAATGAAGAGTTGGATCCCAAGGGAAACTCTATTGTTTTGTTACAAATTAGTTGCTGCTTCATTTTGGTGAGAATTAAGCTTTTCCCTGAAGTCACTGGATGGTTTGATGATCTCGACAGCAATTATAGATGCGGTCCGGAAGCTGGTGCCAGATGAAAGGCGCTGTCCCTGCGGTCTGCATCCCCATGTGCTCTATTGACTGGCAAATAGGGCACAGAGAATTTCAAGCATAATGATTGTTCAGCCAACTAGATCCAATTTTATTTCTAAGAGCTGTTTTCTCTCAGAGCTAATGTGTTTGTTCCTGACTCATTCTGATCAGTGGGGCATCGAGTTGTAAGGAACAGATTGGAAATTATTTTATTGATTTTTCTTCTTTTTATTTACCAAAGGTGAGCGAGAATTACTCTTCCTTGAGTGTTGTTCAGCTAAGAGTCAAGTTAAGGACATCAGGAGGTTTGAGTAGTCGATTTGGAACCATGGCAGCCTGACTTTGCTGCCCAGACACATAAATGCTCAGGAAATTCTACCCCGGTGGAGCAGTAAAGTGACTTCAATCTACTGTCTAATGGGCAAAGTCAACTTATTTTTTTTTTAAATGGCCTTGGCATTGGGAAGTCAGCAACTGAAATCTCAACAGCCAGAGGTCCTGGAGAGCATGGTCTTCACCAGCACCCTGGAGATCAGGGTGGGAGACTGCAAAGACTGTTCTCTTGGCTTAAATTTTTTGGAAATTGTCTGATTCAGAATATTCCTTTCCTCCCTAGCCCTTGATCTTTCATCAGGAGAGGAAATGGAAAGAGTTGGTTTCTGTTGAGTCCAGAAGAAAGAGCGCTCCTCACCATTCAGGAGAGAGGCGTGTTGCACACAGATGAGAAAATCACTCCCCCCCTCAATTTTTTTCTTCCTCATAGACTTTCCCTATGCCACCTCCAAATTAACACTGAATATCATGATTTAGGATGTCTTCCCATGGCCCTCTCTGCTTTTTATTCCCCTAAATGATTTTTAAAGTTATACAAAGTGAAAACTTTTGTGTGCATTATTAGAAAACATTAATTACTTACTGTAACTTTGTGCTAAGTAGCTTTATATGCATGACCTCATTTAATCCTCAAAAGAACTCTATGAATTAGGTTATCACGACTACCTCCAATTCACAGAGCCTGGAAGTGTTGGAGCTGGAATTAAGACAGAGGTATAACCTAGGACTTCAGGGCTCAGGCTTCTCTCCACATCCTGGCTCCCTGAGAGTGAAGGTAGATCTAATTGAGGAGTCTGCTTGGGGGGCGGTGTCTGTATTCATGATGTAGCCCCCACAACACATACCTAGCCAAGGTTTTATTGAGTGGACCCACGTGATCAGAATAGGTTGATTAGGAAAGAATAGTCAAAACCAGACGACCCCACAGAGGTTCAGCAAGTTTACTTCTGACTGTACCCCATATGAGATTCCCGGTTGGGGGGTATGTGGGTCATTATGAAATTCTTGAGATATACAAAAATCAAGCAATGTAAAATCCTCAGGGGGAAAAAATGAAGCCCTCCCAGCAACACGGAGAAACTGAGCAAGTTGAAAAGTGCATGGGTCAATCAGAAAATATGCTGTCCACTGTGCTTCTAGGAAGCGAAATAATGGACCATAACATAGTCAATCTCAAAACTTTCATAGTGACCTACATAGATGATAATTATTCAATGTAAGAGAAAGATGCACATTGGCCAGGAAGGAGCACTTCATCTTCATGAATGGAAGGAAGACAACTCATTACATTATTGGTCTTGTGGACCACTTCTTACCACATGTGGTCTAAAACTATGTGAATAGATTTTTAGTGGTAGCTGCTTAGCCCTCAGAGTTCTGGGAATGGAACTAGTGTTGAAGGAAGAAATATCTGGCTTTCCATCTCCTAGGTGCTCAGACTGTGAGCACCAGGAAGGCAGTTCTTTAGTCAAATATAAATGTTATAATGTTACACATGCATTCCATTAAGTTGAATCAGCATTCTGTTACCTTGTATGTGTTTGATGTGTCCTCAGTGGTAAGCATGCCTCACATAGAGGTAGGGACATAAAGGTTCTCGGCCCTGGGTGCACATAGAATCACTTGCAAAGCATAGTAATGCTCTGGCCCTACCCTAGACCAAGCTCTCCAGGTGTTTCTAATGTGTAGCCTGTCCTGAGAATCATGGACTGAAAGCTGAGTCAACAGTGGAACTGTGTTAATAAACCCCATCCCAGGTAAACTACTGTTAAAAGGAAAAACCTTAGACAAATTACATAGAGCAGAGCTTAATTGAGCAGAGAATGATTCGCGAATCTGGCAGCATTCAGAACTGGAGCAGGTTCTAAGAACTCCAGGCTGTGATGTGGCCAGGCAGCGGTTATGGATAGAAAATGGAAGTGAGCTACAGAGTCCGCTTCATTGGCCACAGCTCATGGCTTCTGCCTTATTTGTGTCAGCTGGCCACGGGCACCTGCCTGACGCTGAGCTGCTCCATTGGCCAGCTGTGTTACAGGGTGTGCTCCCAGTTAGGCTTCCAGCTAGTTCACACGGTCAGTTAGGTTGCAGGTGATTTTTGTTAATGAACTTTATTCAGTGGACTTCTTATTCATCTAATCATACTTATCTACGATTAGCTTTGATTGCTCAAATCATTCTACACTGTGATTTGTTATTCTGCAATTGAATAGGTGGTGGTTATTTTATTTTATATTTTATTTATTTATTTATTTATTTTGAGGCAGAGTCTTGCTCTGCTTCAGCTACTGTATGGTGGCATCATCATAGCTCACAGCACTCAAACTCCTGGGCTCATGTGATCCTCCTGGTTTAGCCTCCTGAGTCGCTGGTGTGTGCCACCACACCCAGCTAATTTTCTATTTTTTGTAGACATGGTCTTGCTTTTTCTCAGGTAGCTCTGGAACTCTTGAGCTCAAGCAGTCCTCCCACCTCATTCTACTAGAATGCTAGGAATACAGGTGTGAGCTACCATGCTTGGCTATAGTTTTTTAAGTGAAGACGTGTGTGTAGAGGCATCCTCAGGCCAAATGTACTGTAGTTTAACACTGTGATACATGTGGAAGCTTGGTTGTCAGTGTGTAATTCAATTGACTAGCCGGGAAGAGGTCTTGGGGTGGTGGTGGAGTTGTCCTCAGTAGCTGTGTGGAAGCAAGGGAAGGGAAATGTAGGGAGTGAGGGATAAAATAATGTGGGCAGACAGTGCTGCTGATGCTTTGACCCCTTGTTGAATAACTGGCTGAGATCTGCATGGGATGGTGCCACGTAGGTACAGTCCTAGTCTGGTGGTGGCATTGATGGCGTTATTGTTTGAAGGTTTAGGGGCATGAGGGTATAAGGATGTACCGTCTGTTGGAATTATGGCAGCCACATTGAGTGAGATCGTGGCCTTAGAGATATACAGGGCGTGGGGGTGAGCATGAAGCTAGGAAGCAGCAGGAAAAACAGGTCTCATGGGGCTTCCAGGAAAGGCCGACAGGTATAGAGATTTCTGTCCTGCTGGAATCCCTGTTAGATGTTCCTGTTTGCTGTTTATGACATGAACCGCTTTAGGAAAACATCCGTCAGGAACCTGGAAAGTGTGTGTGCGTGTGTGTGTGTGTGTGTGTGTGTGCACGCGCGCTGATTTAAACAAATGATAACAAAGTGGGGACCATGTAGAGGAAGTGACACTTGAAATGTTTGTTTGCATGCTCTTCATAATTAATTTATATGCAACTCATGTCCAACCCTTTCAACCCCCAACAGGGATAACCGTGCACAGTAATTAGTCTAGAATTTAAGCCTAAGATGAGGTAGAATTTTGGAGGTTTCTAGACAGAAAAGCCTTCATTCTTGAGCTTGGATGTGTGTTTTGTAGAATCCTGTCTTGCTCATGTGATTGCAAAGCAATTGGAGGGCAGTACAGAAGTGTGTTGGGTCCTGTTCTGCATCAGAATGGAGACTGACCATTCAAGCATCTGCTTTGCTTGGCAACTTCCAGGTCGGAGAGGCCCAGAGAAGGAAAGGTGGGTCCCATTGGCTTTTCATGACATAATCTTACTTCCCATCCCTACAGTTCAACAGATGCCCCTTAATATCTCTTTTCCCTCCCCTCAAAGAGCCACCATCAGAAGAGGTTAGATAATAGACCTGACCATCTAGAGGACAACGCAGGTTTACACAGTCAGGCCTCACTTCGGCCTCCCCCTTCCCCATGTTGCTCCGAAAATAATCAGTTAGCTAACGTTAGGCATGATGTGCAGTAACAGTCAAGGTGTTAGTATTATCAGAGTTCAGGATATTAGGCTATCACTCAGCCATATTAGCATATTTTTCATGTGAGAATCTGAGGCTTAAAGTGAAATCACCTACACTTTCGAAATGAGGTGAAGCCTGAAGGAACAGAAAGTTCTTGACCCCTAAGCTAGGAGCACACCGTTCCAATGTTTATCTGTGCTCTGGTTTGCACTGGTTTGAACTTAGCTGCAGTCTTCTTCCCTGCCTCTCTCCTCCATGCAAAATTATGAGACCAACTTTGATATACGGAAGAATTTCTGTGGTGCAAATTATTCTAGAGGAGAAAACAAAACATGATTTACAAACGCTGTCAACAAAAAGTTTTCTTTCAAAGGCTACAAGCAGAATAGAGCACATAGCGGTGCGTGAGGACTGTCTTATGGCTGTGAGTAAAAGGACTATGGGGCGAGTGCGCCAGGAACACCATCCACGCCCTTCACTCAGATGTGTTGCTATGAACAGTCTTGTGACACCAGAACTGTCACCTTGAAATCCTCAAGAAATCAAATATTCCTGCACCTCTGGCTCCCATCATTTGCAGATAGGATATCACCTGCAAGGGAGTAAACATCTTGTCCAGGCTCTCCCAAGAGCCGTCTGCTCTTGGATACACCACTGCATAACCTTAAAAGCAACCTTAGAAGACGTTTTTAAATGATGAGGACAGACCATCTTATTTTCCCAGCAGACTCTTCTTGAGTGAATCTTCTCTCAGTCTTACTGAGCGAGAAGTAGGGTTGGGGCAAAGGAAAAACAAAGACGTTTCATCGTGCAGCACTTATGGACAGATGGGTGCTGCGTGGGGAGGGCATCATTGCCTGCACTCCTTAACCAGTGTTGTGCGGTGGCACTGAGCCAGGAGGCCCATACACTGCAGAGCACTTTTGCTTTCAAATGCATGAGAAGCAGAATAGGGAAGGGGATAGCAGTGTAGATTTTGAAGTCTGACTAAGCTGGCTGTGATCTGGGGTGAGATACTCAACCTCTCTAAGGCTAGGCGTTGTTAGCTATGAAATGGGGGCAATAATAGCAACTCCTTTCTAGAGTTGTTACAAGGAGTAAGAGTAATGCACACGAGAGGCTTTGGCACAGGCTGTGGTGCACTGTACCCCCTTGATGAGTGGGAAGTGGGTCCTACTGGCGACAACGTGCAGCCAGAGCATCTGCTTTGTCAACGAATAAAACAAGTCCCAAGAGGGGAGGTTGCAACAGATAAATAGTCATGTATGACTGCAACAGGGTGTGACCTCCTGGGTTAGGTGTGCTTCTTTGTGATGTCAGGAGGTTGAGAACTGTCCAAATGATCCATAGATGGACAGAGAATGGCACAGACACATAAATTTGGTCAATCACAAGAAGGTATCTTCCCAAAGTAGAGGAAAAGCATTGCCTAAGGTGAGGTGAAAATATAAACTTCTCTTAAAAAAAAAAAATCAAACAGGCCTGGCACGGTGGCTCATGCCTATAGTCCTAGCATTCTAGGAGGCCGAAGCAGGTGGATTGCTTGAACTCAAGAGTTTGAGACCAGTCTGAGCAAGAGAAGATCCTATCTCTACTAAAAATAGAACTAGCCAGGTGTTATGGCAGATGCCTGTAGTCCCAGCTACTCAGGAGGCTGAGACAAGGGGATGACTTGAGTCCAAGAGTTTGAGGTTCCTGTAAGCTATGACGCCACAGCATCTACTCAGGGCATAGAGTGAGACTTTATCTGGAAAAAAAATTAAGATTACATTTTTATGAAGCCACTAGGTTTTTTGTTTGATTTGAGAAACCAAATACCACAAAGTTTATGTTGAAAAACGGTAGGTCCTTGCTTACCCCATTCACCTTAGAGTTTGTTCACCAGGGACAGAGACTTTTGACTATTTAATTCTTTTTTAACTACCTTCTATTTTTTTTTTTTTTTTGAGACAGAGCCTCCAGCTGTCCCCCTGGGTAGAGTGCCATGGCATCACAGCTCACAGCAACCTCCAACTCCTGGGATCAAGTGAGTCTTCTGCCTCCGCCTCCCAAGTAGCTGGGACCACAGGCGCCCGCCACAACACCTGGCTATTTTTTTTTTTTTTTTTTGGTTGCAGCCATCATTGTTGTTTGGCAGGCCAGGCTGAATTTGAACCCACCACCTTAGGTGTATGTGGCTGGCGCTTTAGCCATTTGAGCCACAGGTGCCGAGCCTTACCTTCTGTTTCTAATAACATACAATATACTGCTCTTGAGTGGGCTTTCAAGTCAATATTAGCTATTGACTTCCATTTCCTTGTGACTGGTGATTCTTGGCCCATCCTTTAGATTCTCTGGAGTGAGGTTTTAGGAAGCTGACTGGCAGCACAGAGTCCAGGACAGAGCCTTGTCAATAGGCTCCCTGCAGAGTGTTCACGACAGGTCTCAGCCCCTTGCTAGGAGCTCCCCATATCAAAGTCTATAAGTTCTTTCCACTGGGCTGGTCAGTTTCCCAGAATGGAGGCGTCTGATTCCTTACTTGGAAGGGGAGATGATCTAAATCTGGAAGTCTCCTTTTTAGAGCCAGTACGGGGAGGAGAAAACTTTACCATTCAATGTCCCACCTTTCCCTTAATTCCCTTGCTTTCTTTGGGTGCTACCCACTGACCCCTCAGTTAGACTCAGTGCCCCTGGTTCATAGCCTCTAAGTAGCTTTTCCAGATGGCAACCCTATGGCCTTCTGTGGGGTAGGGACAGGTGGATATGCTGACTTTCACCCAGTCGTCCTGTTTTTAGCCACCTTCAGAAGACACTAAACCTCCAGCACCTGAGATTGTGCATTATGAATTACCTTGCTTCTTGGAACTCCCTCCTTCTACCCAAGCAGGTAAAGCAGATGGATCTAAAATCCAGGTCAGGATTGAAAGACACTTGCTGGCTTGTTTTCCATCTTATCTCTGTGGACCTATCTCCTTTTTTATTCCTTTGCTATCATTTTAGTGAAGTTTCAGATGGAATCACACATAAGTGCCAGGATTCCATCTACCGTGAAAATCCCATTCATGACTTATCAGTAGCAAAATAATAATCAATAGCAACCAAACTCTAATTAGCAGTTTCCTCTGGGAAATGGGAATTTAGGTAGAGTGAAGGGAGGGAATTTTATTTTTGTGCTATACATTTTTAGATATATACATAGATATGCATATATTTAAGCTCAACTACTCTTGAGAAAAACAAGGGAACCTCAAGAAACTTAAATCATTTGCACTTGTTATTGCTCAAACATTACACCTGTACCAGGGTATAAGATTGTGCTTAGGATTGAAATTTTCATTATTTTATTCCCATTTTGAATTCCTCAAAGTTCTGAGGAAAAATTCTTTTTATGTTATTTTATGCCAGTTGAAAATGGCTTTCAGGGTATTAAAAAATGAGTTTTACTCAACTTGAACAAAAAAAATGATAAAATTGGCTAGATTCCTAAAATGAAAAAGGAATATTTTATATGATGATATCTTCTGGACACTTACTACCTGCTAACTACAGAACGGCTGACTAGAGATCCCAGAAGTTGTGACAAAAGTAAAGTCAAACTTCCAATGAAACATTGGAAACCTTTCTGCCTTTGTCTGTTGCAAATACCTTGAGTCCAGGAGTAAAAGACATTCCAGATGGTACTGTCAGCTGCACTAATGGACTAAAAACCAAGAGTAGGGTTCAAGGCCATGATCTGAACCCCTGTTAGTCCATGTGGGTTTGGGCCACCACACAAAATGCAGGGCCAAATGCCTCAGAGTAAAGCTGAGAGACCAAGGGCGTAATTTCACCTGAGATGTTTGAGGACAGCTTAATCCAAAAAGTGACACTTGGGCTGGGTAATGATCACTACTGAACAGCTTAAAATCACTGCTATAAAGTCCTGACAGTGATCAAGTCAGCATGGTCCTGGCTTAATGATCAACTTGTAGATCATCGGCACAGAACTGAGGATCCCGTACCTATATCCCTCATACAGCTGATTGATTTCTGATAGAGATGTCAAGATAATTCAGTGGTAGAAGGATTGTCTTTTCAATATGTGGTACTGGAAGAACTGATTGTTCTTGCTAGAATTTTTCCTTTCCCCCCTTTTATATAATAAAGCTATTTTCTTGATTTTCATGTAAGGAATTTCTCTACTGAGAAATCTAAAATCACCAAATCACAGTGAAGTTAAATTAGACATCACCACAGAGGAAATTTGAAAAAATCCCAAATGCGTGGAAATTTTAACAACACACTTCTAAATCATCTGCAAGTGAAAGGAGATGTTACATGGGAAATTTGCCTCCTAAGTGGAAAGAAAAATGAAAATGTACCAACATTTGTAAAAATGCAGCTAAAGTAATGCTTAGAGGGAAATTAATAGCTTTAAATGCTTCCACTGGAAAATCAGAAAGGTCTAAAATCAATGGTCCGAGAAACTAGAAAATGAATGGCAAATTAAGCCCAAGGAAAGTAGAAACAAGGAAAGAACAAAGCCAAGAAAAGAAATCAGTGAAATATATAACAGACAACCAAATGTCAACCAACTGATGATGGCTAAAAAATATATGGAGTAGCCGTGTAATAGAATACTACTCAGCAATAAAAAGGAATCAACTGCTGATACTTACAACAACATGGATGGCAAACGAAAGAAGCCAGACAGAAATGAAATTATTTTGTCCGATTCTATCTAGATGAAGTTTTGGAAAAGGCAAAAAGGATGGTCTCAGAAAATAGACCAGTGGTTGCCTCATACCTCAGGGCCAGGGATCATTTTGAACTTTATGGATAGGTACAAGGGAACCTTTCAAACTATACACTTAGAATGAATTGTATGTAATTTATACTTCAATAAAATACTTAAAAAATTACTGCAGAAAGCTACTTGCTTAAGGCAAAAAGCTGTTCGTTTGTCTTTCCAGGACTCTTGAGAAGTATTTACCTTTCATTCCTTTCCCTCCTTCATGGTACTTAGCAGCAGTATGTGGTGGCATGAATTCTTGAGTTTAATTTACTGGATGTTTTATACTTACACATGTGAACACTTAGATGAAGTTGTTTTCCAGGTGGTATTGCAGTAAAGTGGAGTATAAACTTAAATCCAGATCTACCTTGATTATTTTAAGAAACATTTAAAAGATACCCTAGTTTATGTCACAAAAAATGTCTGAAAATTTCAGCAAGGATTCTTTCCAGCAAAATTTTACATGCTTATTTACTTGGCATTTTTGTAGGTTCCATAATACCTCCCATGTGCTCTCTCTCTCATATGCTTTCTCTCTCTCTCTCTCTCTCACACACACACACACACAGACACACACACAATGCATTGATGAAGAGAGATATTCCCTTCCTTACAAATAGCCATATCTTAAACTGCTGGAGAATGAGTGATAAGAATCAGCGTGTTCCTTATTGAATGCTAATCTTTTGGCTCTGCTGTGGTTGATCATTATTTTTAGAGTAGCTTCTGGGGAACCAGAGCTCAACAATGGGAAGAAAGAGGAAACTGTTTATGTTTTGTGCAAGGAAGAGCTGGAATAAAATAGGAGTTGGATTAACACTTTTGAGAAATAATAATTTTTTGTCTTGATCTCTTTCACTCCTTCTCTTTTTCTTTCACTTTTTACCTCCTGTCTTTCTCTCACACACTCACACACGTACACTTCATGATAGTTATGACATTTGCAGCCAGAAGTGAAGAGACAAAAAGATTAGCTAGAAGTCAAAGCAACCAAAGGCATAACTTTCAATGCCGTGTTTACATTTCCAGGATTTTATCCTAAGGCAACAGTAAGTATATAAACAAAGTTTGACTGTAAGATTTTCATCTCACTTCTGTGCTTAATAGTGAGCCTACAGACAACCTGTATGACACAGAGAAATTTTATTAAATAAACTACTGCAAATTTATACAGCAGAATAACATACAGCCATTCAATTCTTCTACCATGCTGTAGAAGAATTGTAATAATAGATATAATCTAAAAAGCAAAAATGTTGCTTTCATGATTAATTGTATTAGTAATCTTTCTTATATATGAGATTTAAATATGTTATTAAATGTCAAATATATAAATTATCCCTAAGTGTTATAGTTATGTATAATTTACATTATATGTCAATTGTATTTTCTATGTTTGTATTTACAGGTAGGAAAATATAAAAGAATATGTGAAATGCTGAAATGGTTGTCTGAGTATTGGAAAATGGGAATTTAAAAATTTCTATTTGCTTATTTTCTAAATTTTCTTAAATAAATATGTATCTCTGTGATAATTAAAAAAAAAGACAATATCACAAGAAGGAAGTAAAAGAATTCTAACCATGTTAACTCCCTAGGGCCACTGTAACAAATGACCACAAACTGACCCAAAAGAATAGAACTTCATTGTCTCCCAATTTTGAGCTCCAAAAACCTGACATCAGGGAGTCAGCAGGACCACTTTCTTCGAAGGCTCTAGGGGAAAATCCTGGCCTCTCCCAGCATCTGGTGGCTCTCCGCATTTTGCAGGTTGTGGCTGCATTAACGCCATCTGAGCCTTCATCTTCATGAGCCGATTCCTCTTCTCCCCGTGTCTCTTCTCTGAACACTTGTCATTGGACTTCTTCTCTGAATACTTGTCATTGGACTTGGGGCCTCTGTAGTTATCACTGGATGATCTTATCCCGACATCCTTAATTTATATCTGCAAAGACCTTTTTTCCAAATAATGTCACAGTCACGGGTTCCCAGGGTTAGGATGTGCACGTACCTTTTTGGGGACCATCCATCAAACCACTGTTCTAACCAATCTCTACTTTTTAAAAGGAAGAAATAGTGATGAAGAAAATTCACTGCCTCTGTATTGAATCTAGTAGTTTATTTACTTCTGTTGTCATTTGAAAGCGAGGAAATAATGCATGAGTAAAAGCAGTCACAAAAGCAAGACAGGAGAGCAGCGCTGTTAGGGCAATGGCTGTCTCTGACTGAATCATCTTTTTCCGAGATCCAGTTTTATTGTCTGAACTCATAATGGATTTTATCCACCAAAAACTGTTCTGTCTGGTTACCAGAAAATGTTCTGTTGAAGTATAAGAAAGAGGCAGAAAAAGTGAATTGGTTTATTCTTAAATTGTCAAATCATCATAATGACAAAGAAAAACAAAAACATGGGCATTTTATTCTTTTGGCATCATTACCCCGAGGACAATGTCAAAAATAAATTTAGACCAAAAACCTCCACTTCTTATGATCTGTAAGATTATCAAGGGCAGACAGAGTAAGGTATGCAACTAGAAGTTGCCTAATAAATTTGTATTGGGTAAGTACAAAGCATTTGTGCTTGGGCTCAGGCCAATGGGCCTTGGTAGGCACTTAAATTGGACTCAGAAAATATTCTTTTTTTTCTTTGAGTCTCACTATGTCACCCTCAGTAGAGTGCCCTAGCATCACAGCTCACTCTTGCCTCAGCCTCCCAAGTAGCTGGGACTACAGGCACCTGCCACAGTGCCCAGTTATTTTTCTTTGTTGTTGTTGCAGTAGTCATTGTTGTTTAGCAGGCCCGGGCCAGGTTCCAATGGGCCTGCCTAGGTGTATGTGGCTGGCACCCTAACCGCTGTACTAAAGGCACCGAGAGATGAATTCTGATTGAAGAGTCTTTCCCAAGCAGGCCGATAAAGTCATTCCTGGGTTGCTAGTCTAAACCTGCTGAATCTCAGGAATGAGGCTTTAATTTTTAATAAACTTCAGGTAGAGGTCTTAAGAATCTTAAAGTTTGCAAACCACTGTTCTTCCAGAATCCTACTTCCTTTTGTCCTCTTAATTCATCTAAGTTTTATAAGGCAATTTTTTTAAATCCCACTAATAACTGATGACAGCTCAATATGTTGTTTTTAAAGTGTTTGCATTTTGTTTTTGTTTTTTGTTTTACTTAATTTTTTCTTTTTGTTTTTTGCATTTTTGGCCAGGGCCAGGCTTGAACTCGCCATCCCCGGTATATGAGGCCGGTGCCCTACTCCTTGAACCACAGGTGCTGCTCTGTTTTACTTAATTTTTATTAAATCATAACTATATACATGTATGGCTTACAATATGATTATTTGATATACAATGTGGAATGCTTAAATCAAACTAATTAACATAATCATTGCCTCACCTATTTATTTTTGTAGTAAGACATTTATAATATACTCTTAGTTGTTTTGAAATGTACCTTTGCATTGTGTATATTAGGTGAGAACCCACCAAATACCCTCCCTCCACTCGCCCTCCCCTCTCCTCTCCCCTCCCCTATCCCTCCTCTCTCTTATTTCTTTCTGGACTATCTTTGTGTTTTATCATTCATATCAATGTATGTTTATATATTGATTTCATAATAGTATTGTGTTCATCAGATACTTTTTTTTCATTCTTGAGATACTTTACTAAGAAGAATATATTCCAGTTCCATCCATGTAAATATAAAAGATGTAAAGTCTCCCTTCTTTTTTATAGCTGCATAGTATTCCATGGTATATGTATACCACAATTTGTTTATCCATTCATAGGTTGATGGGCTTTTAGTTTTTGTTTTTTGAGATAAGTTCTCATTGTGTTGACTGGGCTAGAGTGCAGTGGTGTCATCATAGCCCACAGAAGGCTCAAATTCCTGGGCTTCAATGAACCTCCTGCCTTACCCTCCCAAGTAGTGAGTAGTTGAGACTCCAGGCATAAGATATCATGCTCAGATAATTTTTTAAGTTTTTGTATGTTTCTATGTTTCCCAAGCTGGTCTCAAACTCCTGGTCTTGAGAGATCCTCCTTCCTTGCCTTCTTAAATGCTGAGATTACAGGCATGAGCCCACCTGTGGGCTTGGCCTAATGTGTTTTTATTTTTAAAGTCTTTATTATAGAGATCTAGTTCCTTACCCATAGGAATAAGCCCCAATTTTTAGGAACCCTGGTTGGCAAGTGGATAAGGCATTTACACCACACAGGTAAGTATGAGTTTGCTAAGCACAGGTTGAGTTTGCTTCCATGACTGTGGAAGGTCCTGACCAGGTTGACGGTGGAACCCAAGTACTTTGAGTATCCCTGGAAAGGTACACTAACCCACTTGTGCTCCTGGTTTCTGTGAGGTCTTCTGTACCGTTTTATTTGCTGATTTGAAAGTTAATCTCAATGAGAAAAAAAAAATTAACGGAGTTCAAGTCACTGTTTGCTCCCGTCTTGGCACCAGACCAACCTCTGTGGTCTAGACTAGCTCATATGTACGATTCTGGATCAGCAGTTCTTACAATGTGTTCACGGGGGCACTGGTTCCTTAGTTTTCTCAATAACCATTTATTGAAGCTACTCTACACCCAGCTCTATTGTAGGCACTGGGCTTAACAGTAAGAAATCAAACAAAAATCTTCGTTCTCATGGTGCTTATGATCTAGTCGTGAAAGGTTTAAAAAGATTTTAAAAAATAAAAGGAATTTGCAGCCAAGCGTCTTTGTTAACTGCAGAGTTTCTCACATGCTTCATCATACAATTGTCATTGTAAGTTACCAGGTTACCAGGGAGCAGAGGGATTAGCAGTTGAAGAAATGTGATGTAGCATTTTTATTTGAAAATTATTTGACTGTGGAGCCCCTTTGCTAAATAAAGCCTGGAAGGATTAGTGTTCTACAGAAAATACTTTGACAAATGTAAATCTAAAACCTTGAGAGAATTTCTTACTGTTGTCATTGTTGTTCAGGGACTCAGTAGGATAGTAGCATATTTTTCATAAAATTCAGAGCTATTTACTCTTTATTTCACATTTTATAAAATTTAGAGGTATTCTTCTTTACCACCAAGTAATGATATTTTATACTCACTTAACAAATAACTCCACTGATGCTTAAAATATGCTGATATTATGATTTGAAGACCAATGATGTAAGGGAAGCTGGACTCCTCACCCTCAGATAATCAAATGGAGAGAGGAGAAGAAGGAATTATTGGAATGGTAATAACCCTGATAAAACGGGTCAGCCAGAATCCCAAGATGGCCTCCACAACCTCTCTGGTGTTACTCTTCTGATTATGTCATCTTAAGTGGCAATGGCATTTTCAGATGGAATTAACATTACTAATCAGTTCACTTAAGAGAGGAGATTATCTGGTGGGCCTAACCTAATCACATGAGCCCTTTTATAAACAGAATCTTCTCTGGGTGATGCCTGGATTTCAGCCTGGTGATGTCCTGGGCAAAGGACCCAGACCTGCCAGCCAGGTCTTCGGACCTGTGGGACTGTAGATCTTGTATTAAGCTTCTAAATTCATGGCAATTTGTTACATAGCAATAGAAAAGTAAAACACAGCTGAAATGGGACCAAGCCCTTTCATTTGACAAATGAAGGAATGGAAGCCTGTGGAGGTGAACAAATGTCACTAGCCTATATATTTACTGAACGTGAATGTCTCAGATAATCCCCAAGGTCTTTTCCAATTCCAAGATGCAATAGTTTTGACATTCACCTCTCTCTGTCCTGGGCCCTGACCTGGCAGAGGGTTTTCATCACTCACATGGTGTGCATTAGATATGGGCCCTCCTTCCCCTAATCTGACCAGGGAAGCAGCCAGGTGAGCAGAGGCAGCGTGTGGGGAAGCCATGCAGAACTGTGCCCTGGAAGGAGCGAGTGGCTTCTGCTTACATTTGGTGGAAAAATACAGACTTGTTATTAGACAGCTGGTGGTATGTGACATTATAAAACCCTATTAATTACTTACATGGCCTCTAGGATGAGTTTGTGGACTTTGGGCTGGGAACCAGTGATCCTTTTATTCATGAGGAAATCAATGCCAGGAGAGTGGTCATGACTCACCTAGGGTCACTCTGTGAAACAGTTCAGATAGAACCACGACCTCAGAGTCACCAACTGTAGGACAGTATTTCTTCTGCCACATGTCCTTTTTTCTTTTCTCCCTATAAAGAAGCCAATCTCTTCGCCTCATCAGTAAAACTCTATAAAGGATAGCAGAGGACAAAAGTCTTCAGCCCAGAACAGTTCAATTTCAAGGAAGAGAAACTTACTCAAACAAGTTTTAGGAGAGCTTCTAATTATGGAACCTGGCTCTGGGCTCTGAGGAACTGTTACTATGAGTTTCTTCTTGCCCTGGCCCCAGGGTGAGCCAGGCCATTTACTCAGCTCTTTAGAGGCTTCTATTTCTACACCTGCGTGCCCAGAGCCCAGGGTGACTTCCAGAGGCGGAGCCTCTGAATCTGCCCAGCCAGGGCATGTTCCTTATGAACAGCTAACTCAGTCTCTCAGTGTCCCTACTTCATTTTACTTTGCATTCAGGGGAGAAATTGAGGCACCTGGGATCAGTGGTCCACTTTCGGCCTGTGGGGATGGCAATGTCTTGAAGAAGGTGGGATATAGTGTCTTTGTGAATTATATTATGGAGACCACTGCTGCAAGTGCCAAGTGAAGTAGTCTGAAGAGGTGCAGCTCATTTAGGAAACTGCCTCTTTTCAGGCCAGATACAGAACATTATAAAAATTTCTGTGAACCCCATTCCCCAAAGACTGTTTTATTTCCTTTGTTTCTTAATTTTTAATTCAGCTCTTTTATTTTTCAGTGTTCTTGTTTATGTTTCTCTCTCTCCTCTTTGGATTAGAATATTCACAGAGGGGGCTGCAGGGACATATATTTTATGGCTACATACGTTTCCTGGCATCTTCCCTTTCTTCATTTGCCCAAAGAGCAACCTTGACGTGTCCTGGCTTTGAGGGCAAGGACCACCCAGCCATGGCTGGAATGATGGTGCCAGATGGGATGATGCTGGTGGCATGTATTTGTTCCAAGGACCCAGCTGCTTGGCTGAGGGGAATGCCAGGTGATATCCATGAACATGACTTCCCGGCTCTAGGGCCACATTCAGCTCTCCAACTCTTCCTGTGATTCATCCTCACTGGGGACTGTTGAATCACTGTAACCAGCAAAAGGTACTAATACTTGGCACTGAAATTTAATAGCTCCCCTAGCCTAGGGACTTCATTAACTGGAGGGAGAATCAATGACAGGCTCTTTATGACCCTGGGCTTCCTACTTAGAGCTCCCTAGACCACATCATCTGAGAGCTGGCACTGCCGCCATCTTGGAATGGACATTTGAAACAACAAAAAATTTCTTTTGTTGTTATACATCCCTAGATATTCATTCCTCTTCTCCACAACCCAGATGTACCTCCTGTATGTTGAGGTGATTGCAAGCTGGCCTGTGGAAGGTGGAAGAACAATTGATTACAGATATTTGGAAATGTTTGCCCTGGGCAAGCTGATAGCTATGCTATTGTTAGAATCCTCACTCTGTCTTTGGGGAAGTGGGTGTTTAGTAGCATTGCCACTGTATGTGTACTTGCTTAATTACATTTCTAAGCAACCCGTTTATGATATGAGAGATGGTCCTTTGCTTTCTATGGGTCTATTTCATATTTGTCTTTCATTTTTCTCAACTCTGATCAGCTCCTTAGAACATTTTCAGCTAAAAATTTTGTTTGCTTACTGTAGCTGAAATGTTTGGGTTTAGCTTCAGAAGATCCTGGGCTCTTAGCCTTGCTTGGCTGGGAATTCACAGTGTGAGCTTGGGCAAGTCACCCTCAGGAGGACGAAAGTAACTAACCCTGGCATCTCTTGGCCTCAAAACAGAAAACCTAATGGAAGTCACTTTTCTTTTCTGAGCCTGTACCCTTCTTTTCAGGAGGTGGCATAGTTGAGGTGGTACAAAGCCTTCACAGCAGATAGATATGAGTTCAAATCCTAGCAACCTCACTGATGTGGTCTTGAACCAGTTTGTGAATCTCATTTTTTGTTTTCATGTGAGAAGTGGGGAGAACGTTACCTTATTGCAGTATGTTGGGGCTCAGTGGGATGACTGAGATAAAGTGTGAACACTCTATACCATCCCAGCACATCCTGTCCCCCTCATTCACTTCTTTTTTTTTCATAGCATTCATCAATTTTTAGATTCTATATAATTTTCTTATTTATTTTTTTAGTATCTCTCTTTCCTCACAAGCTCTGCAAGGGCAGAATTTTTTATTTGCTTTGATCATTGCTGTATCCCCTGTGTCTCAAATAGCATCTGGCATGTAATGAGCATTCCATAAATACTCGTAGGATGAATGTTAAATGAATAAGATTCTGTAGCTGTGAAGGGTCAGCTAGTAAACACTTTAGGCTACAAAGGCCATACAGCCTCTGTCACAGCTGCTCACCAAGGCTGTGATAACAGGACAGCCACCACATAGGTAGCACATAAGCACACGAGCGTGGCTGTGTTCTTGTGACACTTTATAAAAGCAGGCCTTGAGCTGGATCTGGCTTGCAGGCTGTGTGCGCTCTGCCCTTCTCGACTGTAGACCTGCCTGGTGGTTCTGAATTTTGATGTGTCAGCCCCGCTTGGCTCCTCCAGAGAAGAGGAAACAGGAAATCTCACCCTGAGCATCTCCCCTCTCTACCCCTCCTACCCTGCCCTAGGAGGGACCTTATGGCTTTATTGGCTCCCTTGCCCTCTGGCTTCTGGTCAGTTTCAGTTCTTCAGAGTTGCTGGCAGGTTCACTACAGGGAGGAGGGAAAGGTCAACGAGGTTATTTTGAGCTCCTTCCCTACCAGGGGTGGTTCTGGGAGACTAAGTTTTTCCTTTGCAGCCCCTGAAGTTTGCAGGTTCCAACTCCATTGTTTTAAGACCCAAGATGATTTATCATTTTTTTGATGAGATTTCTTAGTGTCACCAGAATCTTTCTCTGCCAAGTACTTGGTCTCTGAGATTCAGAGAATGAATCCATGGACCACTATGAATAAATGAAAGGACAGATTTTACTGAAAGATGAGGTGAGAAAAAAAGAGCCTTCATTGTGCAGAATGGGTGTCTCCAGGGGTAGCTGGTGGGCCTTCTGCCTAGGGGGTTATGTGTAGCTTTTCTTACCCCGCAGGCAGGGGGGTTTGGGGACATGAAATGTCACAACCATTTGGCACCAGGGGCCTGAGGGCAGAAGTTAATTTTAAAACAGCCCTGTGTAGGACTGTGGTTTGGTTTTGTTCAGGGTGTATTCTCTGCTTTGAGAGTGATGGCTTAGGTGGGATGCTGCTTGGGCCCAGGGAAAGTGGTTGAGTTTGCTTAGGCCTAGAAAATGGGGCCTAACACTTTCTTCACTAAGCTTGATTTCTTTACCTTGTGTTTTCAGCCAGGCCCCTGACCAATCCAGTGTCCAGCCCACCCACAGTGGCTCCTGATCCTAGCTCCCTCCTGGCTCCCCCATGGCTCTTTTTGGTTGAAAATTTGTGTTTTCTCTTCCTTTCTTGGCAAGAAGGACAGATGAAAACCGTAAATGACTTGCCAGAGGTGGGAGGATGACAAAGAAGGGAGGGTCTACTTGTTTTTCAAATTCATCAAAACACAGAACAGAGTATCAATTTTTTTGATTCTAGACCCAGTTTTTTCACTCAGTAGACCTGTGTCTTTGGACAAGTCATTTAACTTCTTTGAGTCTCAGATTACTTATCATTAGAATGGGTATTCTAGACTTTGCTACGCAAATTTGTATACTTAGTAGGATTACAACTTACTAAAGAGGAAAAAAACCAACAAAAGTAGTTCGTAGGATGTGAAATACTATTAAAAATGTTAAATACAATAATCTACAGATAGTTTTTCTGCTTTATTTTCTAAATTTCATAAGTGTTTATTACTCTTCTTATGAGAAAAAAGGGAAAAGAAAACCACAGTCTCTGCCAACTCTGCAACATGGCTCAGGAAATAGAATAAAATGTTAAAGTATATTAGATTATATTGGAACACACTTTGAGAACCACAAAGTACTGTAAGGATGACAATTACCATTGTCAATTTACCCCATGTGGTTAAGGGAGTCTCTCTTTGCCTGTCCAGAGGTGGCTTCTTTTGCCAGGCAGTTAGCTCTTGGGTCCCCAGAGCAGAGGCCTCACTTCACTTCCGAGTTAACACAAGCCCTAAGGCTGACCTTCCTCCTGGCTGTCCTGATTTCAGCACTGATTGCTCCAGTAGTGTCTGAAGGATATCCAGAAACAAACACCTGCCACAGCTCCAGGCCCCATAGTCTTTTTGCCTTTGGCATGAATGGGGACCCTGCTGGTGGGAGTAGCAGGCCCTGGGCCCTTCTCCCCACCTCATTCTTTTGCCTTGGGGAGCATGAATGAATGGCCACCACGGGCAATTTTTGTTAACCCTCTTCTTGTATGTTTTTGAATGAACCTTTTCTTTGTACTCATGCTGATGATATTTTAGTGTTTCCTTCATTGTCCCTCCTGAAGAAATGACATTGATTTAGGTGGCCCTTGGATCAGGTTTTTTTCATTATACACAGACACATACACGTATTGATAAAGTTGAAGTTCCATTTTCCTCCCTTCTCAAAGTCAACCACTGTCATGAAATGAATTTGGGCTTATCATTTATAATAGTATTTTCTGATTTAGAAGGGATCGATTGTGTTCTTTTAATTATTGCCATTGACATTTTAAAATAAATGTTCTGATTGTAGTGTAGCACACAGAGACTGCACGAATCCTAAATGTACAGTTTGATAAGCAGTAGTGGGGGTGTGGTGGGGGTGAGTGTTGCACCCCAGCTTCAGGCTGCAAGGGGTTTCACTGTTGGTAGAGAATTTGAAAACCAGAGAAAGCTTTTTACCATCATAATGCATAGGATATTCCAAACAGCTTCAGTGATAGAACGCTCATCCCTGGGGGAAGCCCACACCCATGGCCTTCCCACCTTTCAGCTTCACGAATATCACATGTTAAACACATCTACCTGTGAAAACAGAAGAGGAGCCACACCCTGGCAGACTCATTGGGAATACCACAGATTCCTCTTGACTGTATTTTAATCTTATGCAAATGGAATCATGTACCATGTATTCCCTCATTTCTGGCTTCTTTTGTCAACACCATGTTTATGAGATTCTTCCATTCTGTGGTGTGCAGCAGTAATTTATTCATTTCTGTTGTATAGATATTGCTTTGTGCTTATCCACAAATGGGTTGATTCCATTTGGGGGCTGTCATGAACAGTGCCACGATGGACATTCTTGTACATGTCTTTTGGTGCACATTTGAGGGCAGACAATTAAGTCCACGAACCCACTGTAGAAAAAGAGCTCCATACCTCATTGCTGAGTAACTATGGTCACCTTTGAAGTACTCCCCTTGGGATGCTATGCACCAACACCAGCACCTAGTCCATCATTCAAACCACTTTTTCTAAGGTAATTCATAAACTTAATTGTCAGACTGAGTACCACAACAGCTCTGACGGCCATATCAGTAAAAGCATTTCAAAATTGCTTTGAAGGGTAGACTAGGCCCTGATGTTGGTGTGTAGCTTCCCAAGAGGAGCACTTTGAAGGTGACCATAGTGATATTCAGCAATGAGGTCTGTAGCACTTTTTTTAGGATGAGTTTGTGAACTTGATTGTCTGACCTCCTATGTAGGGAGTTCCACTGGGCATCCACAGAGCAGTGGAATTGGTAGTTCCTAGGGCATGGGTATAGTCAACTTGAGTAGTTATTGTCATTTCCTTTAAATGGTTATACTGACTGACACCTCTCCAGCAATCAGAAGAGGTCCAGGCGCCCTTCCTCCTCACCAACACCTTGTATAGTCTCTTCAAGTTTTAACCCATGGAGAAGAAGTATAGTGGTATCATATTGTGTTTTGATGTACATTTGCTTGGTCTCTAATGAGTTTCAGAAATTTTTATATGTTTATTGGCCATTTGGATGTCTCTTTTGTGAAATGCCTATTCAAGCCTTTTGCTACATTTTTTTAATGAGTTATCTGTATAATGCCTTTTTCTCCACCAAGGTTGTGCTTTGAAACACAGAGTTTTTAACTTTTTTTTTTTTTTGCAGTTTTTGGCCAGGGCTGTGGTTTGAACCTGCCATAGCACCCTACTCCTTTGAGCCACAGGTGCTGCTCAGCAGTTTCTAACTTTAATGTAGATCAATTTTTTTTTTTTTTTTGAGACAGAGTCTCACCATGTCACCCTGGGTAGAGTGTTGTGGCATCACAGCAACCTCAAACTCTTGGGCTTAAGCAATTCTCTTGCCTCAGCCTCCCATGTAGCTGGGACTACAGGCACCTGCCATGACACCTTTCTGTTGCAGTTGTCATTGTTTAACTGGCCCAGGCTGGGTTTGAACCAGCCATCCTCAGTGTAGGTGGTTGGCACCATAATCATTGTGCTACAGGCACCTAGGCTAGATCAATTCTTTTTATTGTGGTTAGTGCTATTTGTGTTCTGTCTAAGAAATCTTTGCCTACTATTACGGTTCATTCTCCTATGTTATTGCTTAGAAATGTTATTGTTTTACTTTTCATGTTTAGATCTACAATCCACCTGGAATAGATTTTTGTGTATGGTGTGAGATAGGGGTCAATTTTTTTCCATGTGGTTTTCTAATTTACTCAGTAACTAGAAAATGAGACTAGTGATCATCCCAGGTTTGCTCCCAATCTTGGAGGAAAATCTTTCAACCATTTATAATACTGTAACGTGCAATGTTTGCTGCGGGATTTTTAGTAGTCAACCTTTATCAGATGATACTACTCATTGGCTTTTGAATTATAAGTTGGTGTTAAATTTCATCAGAGGATTTTTCTCATTTATTAAACTGATTATATTTGGGTCTTAACATTTTTTTTCTTTTAAACAGGCAAATTGCATTGACAGATTTTCAAAATGTTAAAACAACCTTCCTTTTTGGAACAAACTAACTTGGGCTTGATGTTTTCTATTCCTCATGCGTACTCTATTTTATTTGCTTCTGAGTCTTGCTCCTGTTTTCCCTGGGGACATAGGTTTATCTCATACACATTTGATGCCCACTTCTAATAGTGCTGAGCCTTTAGGAAGTGCCCAATGCATGAGGTGATGTGCCATTAATTCGAGTAGAGTCATTTCTCCTTCCTGTAGTTGGGTGGGTTTGACAGTTTGGATGGTGTGATTCTCCCAGTGGCTAATGAGCAGCTCAGGAATGCTAATGAAGGACTTCCTTTGGTTGTCTCTTGTGAGTCAGCAAATGAGCTCTGTAACTTGGAGAGCCAGAAGTTAATTAGCAACCTGCTATAGACAGACCCTGATGGAAATGAGGGAATTTGGGTCTGTCAGAGCAGAGTGCTAAGAAGCTTTGAAGGTGAGGCCTGGATTAGGGACGTGAGGCAAAAAGCAAAGGGAAGCCAGGACTAGGGCTTATAAATTAATGTCAATGTCAGGCTCAGTAAGGGAAACCAGGAGAGGCCAGAACATGTAGCCTGCGCAGGAAGAGGAGCATGCCTCACATCTGCGTATCACTGACATCAGAGGAGCTGTTGATACACATCTCTCCCTCGTAGCAGAATAAAAGAGAGAAACGCAGGGGCTGTGCACAGTGGAGAGCTGCAGCCCGTCACCTATCAGCCAACAGTGACAGGTGAGGGATTTCAGGTGTCTCGTGCTCCTTGTTCATTTTTCTTTGAGACAGCATGGAAAATCTAAAACCCCATCTGCTTACAAGTTTAGTACCATAACCCAATGTATAAATAATTTGCCAGGCAATGCCATGGATAATGTTCTCCAAAGGAAATGGAATAGACTATAGACACGAGGCAGAGGTGAAAGATTGGCACTTTCCTCACCCAGCGGTGTAAGTGAAGTCCACCATAAGCACTGGACTTGGATGTGCTGGGTGTGCTCCTGATCCTGGGCAGGTAACTGGCCAGGAAAAAAAAATAAAAGTGGTGTTTCCTTGGCTTAGGCAGATATCTAATTAGGTTAGAAGAACTGCCAAAAAGCCACCTATTGAAAGCTAAACCATCGCAAGGCACTGTGGGTAAAATATGCAAAATGTCACTGAGGCAGAAGCGAGGAGGCCCATGGAACAGGTGCAGCATAAAACTAACCTGCCAGGGAAATTGCTAGTTCTGCTTCCTCTTCAAATATCCCCCACCCCCCACACACACTGTGCAAGCTCTGTCCTCTTTACTGTTGGGGACCCAGAAACAGATGCTCCTCCTCCTCCCCCTCCCAAATGTTAATACACTGAGAATGAAAAACAGGGTTCCTGATTCTACCAGGTCCAGGGCAGGCATCCCAGCCGTTCTGGGTTCACCAGGAAATGGTGTGGAATGGAATGAAAGATCTATCAAGATTCTGACTACTTTTTTCTCCATTCTTGTGATACAATGTACACACCCCTATTATAAGACTAATTTAAACCTTGTATATGAAAGCTATAACCAAACAGCCTTAGAACATGCAGAGGTGGGAGGGAGAAGGGAGGGGGGATGAGAGGAGGGAGGGGGTTTGGAGGGATTACTTTTGAGGTTTGTCTTATAGGGGTACAGGTGAATCTTTCTAAGAGTAGAATGTGAACATTTTAAAGCAATAACTGAGAAAATGACATGAAGGCTGTGTTGACCA
>CAUYTI010055954.1:0-33950 GCA_963575145.1 Galago senegalensis | reverse complement strand
AAACACTTCCATCAAACTGGTTAACATAGCCTTCATGTAATTTTCTTAGTTATTGTGTTAAAACATTCATATTCTACTCATAGAAAGATTCACTTGTACCCTTGTAAGATGAACCACAGAAGTGAACCCTTGAATCCCCCTCCCTCCACCCATCCCCTAGTCACCTAATCTTTGATAAAACAAACAAGAACATACAATGGGGAAAATAATCCTTATTCAATAAATGGTGCTGTGAGAACTGGATAACCACATGTAAAAGACTGAAACAGGACCTGCACCTTTCTCTACTCACTAAAATTGATTCAAGATGAATAAAAGATCTAAATCTAAGGCATGAAACAATAAAGAGCCTCAAAGAAACTGGGAAAACATTGGAAGTTATTGGACTGGGGAAAGACTTTATGAAGACAACTGCCGTGGCAATTGCAACAACAACAAAAACAAATGGGATTTAATTAAATTGAATAGCTTCTGTATAGCTAAGAAGATAACAATCAAAGCAAATAGATAACATTCGGAATGGGAAGAGATATTTGTATATTATGAGTTGGACAAAAGCTTGATAACTAGGATCTATAGAGAACTCAAATTAATCAACATAAAGAAGCCAACAATCCTTTATATCAATGGGCAAGAGAGATGAATAGAACCTTCTGTAAAGAAAATAGATGAATGGCTAACAAACATATGAAAAAATGCTCATTGTCTTTAATTATCAGAGAAATGCAAATCAAAACCACCCTAAGATATCACCTAACTTCAGTGAGACTGGCCCACATCACAAAAAATCTCAAAGCTGCAGACAATAGTGTGGATGTGGAGAGAAGGGAACACCTTTACACTGCTGGTGGGACTGTAAACTAATACAACCTTTTTGGAAGGAAATATGGGAATCCTCAAATATCTCAAACTAGGCTTCCCATTTCATCCTGGAATCCCCTTACTTGGCATCTACCCAGAGGGGGAAAAATCCTATTATCATAAGGGCATTTGCACTAGACTGTTTATCTCAGCTCAATTTACAATTGTCAAACTGTGGAAACAACCTAAATGCCCACTAATCCAGGAATGGATTAATAAACTGTGGTATATGTGTACCATGGAATACTATACAGCCACTAAAATGATGGTTACTCTATATCTTTTGTATTCATTAGGATGGACTTGAAATACACACTTCTCAGTAAAGCATCATAAAAATAGAGAAGCAAGAATCCAATGTACTCAATTCAGATATGTGGACACTTGATGACCTAGTACATGTTGGTGGGTGGAGAAATGGGGGAGCAGAGAGAGAGAGAATGAAGGAAAGGGAATGGGAGATCATAGTGTGTGACATATCTTTTGGAGGCAGGGCAGAATTATAAAAGGGAATTTACCTAACAAAAGCAATCAGTGTAACTTGGTTCTCTGTACCCTCAATGAATCCTCAACAATTAAAAGAAAAGCATAAAATATATTTGTATGTTTGTCACTTAAAGAGTTAAGTCAGACTTCATGGGGGTACTTTGGACTGGTGACCCTGCTAGGTGCTTTCGGCAAAAGGGAGGTAGCAATATGTCTAGTATGTACATATTGTGGTCACACTTCAGCTGTTTACACCCAGACAGAAGAAACAAGAGGTATGGGGCTTAGAAAATGGATAAAAAGAGAAAATAGCCCAAAATTCGTTGCGGGGCTCTTCTTTTTTTCTTTTTTCTTTCCTTCCCTCCTTCCTGATAGCATCTCAGTTTGTCACCCTCAGTAGAGTGCCATGGTGTCATAGCTCACAGCAACCTCCAACTCTTGGGCTCCAGCCCCAGCCTTTTGAGTAGTGGGGACTATAGGCGTTCCCATAATGCCCAGCTATTTTTAGCGACAGGGTCTTGCTCTGGCTCAGGCTGGTCTCCAACCTGTGAGCTCAGGCAATCCACCTCCCAAGTGCTGGGATTACAGGCATGAGCTACTGCACCCGGCTGCTGTGACTATTCTTGTGATGAAAGCCTGCCTTGTGTGAAGTTGTGAGTCAAAGTAAGAAGGTTGTTCAGCTATCCCAGATTGCATCTAAAATAGGAAATAGTTTTATTCCAGCTGCTTAGCCTCTCTAACTACAAAGAGAGGCACTTTGTTTTGCTACTACTTTTTTCCCACAGGCCTGAGTCATTTCATATTTTTAGGAGAAGAAGGTTAATTTTTTAAAAACTCTTTTCTTTAACCTGGGAACTGATTTTGCATGTTCTGGTACATTGGGATGAATGCTTGGATCTAATTTGTTCTTTGCTAAAAAAGAGTCCTCCAACTCTGTAATAAGCACCCATGTCTTACATGGGGAGTGGCTCTCACTTCCCCTTTTCTTCTCTGAAACATCCCCCCTCTGTACCCTTGTCCCCACCTCCATCTATTTATTTTTATTTTTATTTTGTTTTTACATATACATGCGTTTACTAGGTTTCCACTTTTTGCCTTCACAAAATCAAAAAGGCTTAAAATTTAGTAACAATAACAATGTTTAAAATAAGGACTAGAAACAAAAACCTCATAAAGAATGAAGATAAATACATTCATAAAGGAAATCAGACAATTGCTGCAATGAAGTATTAAGCACTAATAATAATGCAAAAAAAGTAACATTTGCATTGTCAAATAAGAGTATGTCTATTATAGAATGCTTTGACTCTGAGGTTCAGTATAGAGTCATCAATTAACTGTTCTTATTTTTTTCAAAGTCTCAAAAATAGGCAACCAATATTTATAAATAAAAATAAAAGATAATTTCAAAAAACAGATCATGCCAAATATTACAGACAACAGAAAGAAAAGAAATACTTCAAAATCCTTCTGCTTAATCTGGATACACCTGATATTAAAATTGGAAAAAATGTATTATTATAAAGGGGAAATTACAAACATAATTCACTTTTAAATGAGGATGCAGTATCCTGTATCCTAAACAACATATTAACAAGTTGAGGTAAAAATTAATGTTTAAGTAATGTACTTTATCCAAAATCAAATACAATTTATGTGAGAATTAGTCACTATTTTTTTACTTGTCATTACCTTCACCCCTCCCTCCTTCTCTGCCTGCTCTCCCCATCTCCCATGCCCCACCATGTCATTGTCATTAATTGTCCTCATATCAAAGTTGAATACATAGGATTCATACTTCTCCATTCCTGTGAAGCTTCACTAAGGATAATGTGTTCCACCTCCATCCAGGTTAGTACAAATGCTGCAAAATCTCTATTTATTTAAGTGGCTGAATAATATTCCAAGCTATACATATACCACAGCTTGCCAATCCATTCCTGGGTTAAAGGGCATTTAGGCTGTTTCCACATTTTAGCGATTGTAAATTGGGATGCAATAAACAGCCTAGTACAAGTATCTTTATAATAAAAGGGTTTTTTCCTTCTGGATAGATGCCCGGTAATGGGATTGCAGGGTCAAATGGGAGGTCTAGGTTGAGTTCTTTGAGGTTTCTCCATACTTCCTTCCAAAAAGATTGCATTAGTTTGCAGTCCCACCAGCAAAAGTATAAAAGTGTTCCTTTTTCTCCACATCCATGCTGGCATTTGCAGTTTTGAGATTTTGTTTTTATTACTAAGAATTGCCTTAGCTATACAGGGTTTTTTCTGGTTCCATACAAAATGCAGAATCATTTTTTTCAAGTCTTGAAAATAGGATGTTGGTATTTTAATAGGGATGGTGTTGAATCGGTAAATTGCTCTGGGAAGTATAGACATTTTAACAATGTTGATTATTCCTAGCCATGAGCATGGTATGTTCTTCCATTTGTTAAAGTCCTCTGCTATTTCCTTTCTTAAGATTTCATAATTTTCTTTATAGAGGTCCGTCACTTCTTTTGTTAGGTATATTCCTAAGTATTTTCTTTGGGCCTATGGTAAAGGGAGTTGTGTCTTTAATTAACCTCTCATCTTGGCCGTTGTTGGCATATATAAAAGCAACTGACTTGTGGACATTGATTTTATATCCTGAAACATTACTGTATTTTTTAATGACTTCCAAGAGTCTTACAGTTGAGTCTTTAGGGTTCTCTAAGTATAAGATCATATCGTCAGCAAAAAGGGAGAGTTTGACCTTTTCTGCTCCAATATGGATGCCCTTTATTTTCTTATCTTGTCTAATTGTATTGGCTAGAACTTCCAGCACTATGTTGAATAGTAATGGTGACAGAGGACAACTTTGTCTGGTTCCAGTTCTAAGAGGAAAAACTTTCAGTTTTACTCCATTCAGTAAAATATTGGCTGTGGGTTTGTCATAGATAGCTTCGATCAGTTTAAGAAATATGCCACCTATGCCTATGCTCCTCAGTGTTCGAATTAGAAAAGGATGCTGGATTATACTGAATGCTTTTCTGCATCTATTGAGAGGATGATATAGTCTTTGGTTTTACTTCTGTTGATATAGTGAATAACGTTCATAGACTTGTGTAACCAGCCTTGCATCCCTGGGATGAAACCTACTTGATCATGGTGTATGACTTTTTTGATAATAAGCTGTAAACTATTGGCTAGGATTTTGTTAAGAATTTTTGCATCTATATTCTTTAGTGAAATTAGTCTGAAATTCTCCTTTTTAGTTGGGTCTCTTCCTGGTTTTGGTATCAGAGTGATGTTTGCTTCATAGAATGTGTTGGGGAAGATTCCTTTCTCCTCAATTTTTTTTTTGGAATAATTTCTGCATTATAGGGATAAGCTCTTCTTTGAAGGTTTAATTCTGATATGAGGCCATCCAGACCAAGGCATTTCTTCACTGGGAGATTTTTTATTGTTTCTTTGATCTCAGTGCTTGAAATTGGTCTGTTCAGGAAATCTATTCCATTTGGGCTAAGTCTAGGGAGACAGTGTAATTCCAATTTTTTTTTTTTGCAGTATTTGGCCAGGGCCCAGGTTTGAACCCACCACCTCTGGCATATGGGACCGGCACTATATTCCTTGAGTCACAGGCACTGCCCTGATTCCAAATATTGATCTGTTTCCTTCACATTGTAAAATTTCTGGGCATAAAGTTTCTTGTAGTATTCGAAGATAATCTCTTGTATCTCTGTGGCATCCATTGTTATTTCCTCTTTATCATTTCTGATTGAGGTTACTAGAGATTTTACTTTTTTATTTCTAGTTAGTCTGGCCAAAGGTTTATCTATTTTATTTATTTTTTCAATAAACCAACTCCTTATTTCATTAACTTTCTGAATGATTCTTTTGTTTTCAATTTCATTAATCTCGGATTTAATTTTGGATATTTCTTTTCTTCTGCTGGGTTTAGGCTTAGATTGTTCTTTTTCCAATTCCATCAAATGGCTTGTGAGTTTGTTGATATGGCTTTTTATCTATTTTCCACTCAGGACTGCTTTTGCTGTATCCCATAGGTTTTGGTAGCTTGTGTCTTCCTTGTTGTTATGCTTAAGGAAGTTAATAATTTCCTTTTTTATTTATTCCTTCACTCAACTGTCATTCAGCATAAGATTGTTTAACATCCATGCCTTTGGGTGAGGTTGAACATTTTTGATGGAGTTGAGTTCCACTTTTAGTGCCTTGTGATCTGAGAAGATGCAAGGTAGAATTTCAACTCTTTTGATTCTGTTGAGGTTTGTTGGTGTCCTAGGATATGATCAATTTTGGAGAATGTTCCACGGGATGATGAGAAGAATGTATATTCTTTATCTTTGGGATGGAGTGTTCTATATATGTCTATCAAGCACAGTTTTTCTAGGGTCTCGTTTAAATCTCTAATATCTTTGTTTAATTTCTGTTTAGAGGATCTGTCCAGCTCTGAGAGAGGGGTGTTAAAGTTCCCTATTATTATGGTGTTATAGGATATCATATTGCTCAGACTGAGTAAGGTCTGTTTCAAAAATCTAGGAGCATTTAAATTGGGTGCATAAATATTTAAAATTGAAATGTCTTCTTGTAATTTTCCCTTTACCAATATGAAGTGTCCATCTTTGTGTTTTTTTACTTGGGTTGCTTTAAATCCACATATATCTGAAAATAAGATTGCAACCCCTCTTTTCTTCTGGATTCCATTTGCCTGAAAAATTGACGGCCAACCCTTAACTCTGAGTTTTAATTTGAGTCTTTTGATGTGAGGTGTGTTTTCTGCAGACAGCAAATGGATAGCTTGTGTTTTTTAATCCAATCAGCCAATCTATGCCTCTTCAGTGGGGAATTCAAGCCATTGGCATTTATTGAGACAATTGATAAGTGTGGTAGCATTCTATTCATCTTATTTTGTGAAAGTCTATTGCTTAGTTTTGTCTTTTGCATCATTGTGGAAACTAGGTTCTGTCCTTTAATTTCTGGGTGTTTACTAGGCTGAAGGTCCATTGTAACGGTCAGTATGTAGAACAGGTTGAAATAAATCCTGTAGAGCTGGTCTTGTTGTGGCAGATTTCCTCAATGTTTGCATATCAATAAAAGATTTGATTTCTCCATCAATTTTAAAGCTTAACTCAGCGGGATATAGAATTCTGGGCTGGAAATTGTTCTGTTTAAATAGATTAAAGATAGATGACCATTGTCTTCTAGTTTGAAAAGTTTCATTAGAAAAGTCTGCAGTCACCCTGATAGATTTGCCCCTGTAGGTCAGTTGGCACTTAATCCTGGCAGCTTGGAAAATCTTTTCTTTTGTCTTTAGATAGTTTCATCACTATTTGCCTTGGAGAAGCTCTATTAGAGTTGAGGCAACCAGGGAACCAGTATCCCTCTGAAAGGAGTATGTCAAAATCTTTGGTGATATTTGGGAAGTTTTCATTTATAATATTGTCTAGAATGGCTTCCATTCCTCTGGAGCATTCTTCCTCCCCCTCAGGGTTACCTGTAACTCATATGTTTGAACAATTCATAGAGTCCTATAATTCTACCAGTAAACATTCTGCTTTCACTCTCTTCTTTTCTGCTCTTTTACTATCTGAGTTATCTCAAAAGCTTTATCCTCAACCTCTGAGATTCTTTCTTCTGCATTGTCTGATCTGTTGTTGATACTTTCTAGTGCATCCTTAAGATCCCTAATTGACTGCTTCAGTTCCTTCAGCTCTGCTATATCCTTTCTATATTCTTTGTATCGTTCATCTCTTATTTGATTCTGTTTTTGGATTTCCTTTTGGTTATTTTCCACTTTGTCAGCAATTTCCTTCATTGTTTTCATCATCTGTATTCTAAATTCCCTTTCTGTCATTTCTAACATTTCTTTATAAGAGGAATCCTCTGCTATAGCTACCTCATGATCTCTAGAAGGGGTACTCTGAACTGATATTTCATGTTGCCAGGATTTTTCTGCTGATTCTTCTTCATGAGTGCTTTCTTGTATCTATTTCCTTAGCCTAATTTTCCTCTCACTTCTTCTTACTCTTTAAGTAACTATGCCTCCTTTTGGTATGGTACTAGAAGGATGAGACGATTGAAGAGCAAGAAGGGAAAAAAGATTTTAAAAATAAAGAAAAAAGAGAAAGAAAAGGGGGGTGAGTACAAGGAAATATTGACAAAAAGAAGAAAGGCACTGAAAAAAAGGAAACAGAAGGAATATAGGTGTATAGTAGGGTACTATGACCCAACCTTAAAACCCTGCCACCTGTGGGGGTGCTGGGATGAGTGGTTCCTTTAAGGTCAACAGCTCTCTGTCAGCCAGATCAGACACAGTACCCCACCTCCACCAGGTATAGAGGAAAGACAACAATACTATAAATAAAACCCAAACAAGCAAAAACCCTTACAGGATAAAATTGGGGGAAAAAAATAAAACAAATAATAGGGGAGAAACACTGATAAGAACAAAATTCTAATTGTAAAAGAAGGCAAAATGGAAGATTGTATTTAAACTAGAATAGTGGGGAAAAGGGAGAAAAAAGACCAAAAAGGAAAAAAAAAGTCAAGGAAAAATGTTGAAAAAAAAAAAACCAGACAACCAAGCAGTATGTATATATATATATGTCCTGCTGAATGTTGTCCAGGCAACAGGTGATCTTCTGAGGTATGAGATGTTGATTGCAGTATTGATAACAGCTGTTTGAGATGGAGACTGGCGGCCTCTGCTGGTCTTTCAGACCCTGCAGGGTTGGGAGTCCAAATGTCTCAGACCACTTAAAAGACACTCCAAACTATGAACCTTGGCCAACCAGAAGCTTTCCAAGGAAAGCACTTATGGCTGGGATCTCTCCTGGCATGGCTGCCCTCTTATCCAGTGCGCCAAATCCAGACTGCCTCTATGCCCCTGAGGGCTGAGGCTGTTAGTCTGCCAAACATGTGGATCTCTGCACTTCCCCAGCATCTTAGTCCCTGCCTTTAGGCAGCTCAGTCACTAAATTACTCGGCCAAGGTCTCCAGGCAGATCTCCACACTGTAACACACAGGGGCAGCTCCCCGACAGCAGCTGTGTGGGCAGCCCACATCTGAACAGTATTAGCTCCCTTCTGGCTCAGGGGCTCAGTCCTGGGCCCCAGACAACACCCAAAGTCATCCACACACCCGCCCAAGATCTCCCAAGGCAGTTCAATGAGTGCCCAAGTCCAAAAAAACCAAAACAGCCCACAGGTAAAGCCCAAAACAGCCTACAGGTAAAGCTTTTCTTGCTTGCAGTTTCACTGTTGCTATGGTTACAATTGCAGGCAGCCTCCAACTGAACAAACGCACCTACCACTTGCCAGTTTTCCACCACTTCTGTCTTCCTCATGGGGTCCAGGAGTCTCTCACTGACTTCCTGTGTCACCAAAAGGAAGCCTCTGGGCAAAACCCACTGGCTAGAGATGCCTGGAGTCTTGTCTCCCCACTCTTACTGTGCCCAGCTGCACAGAAGCTGCTACTCGGCCGCCATCTTGGAACGGAATCTCCATTTATTTTCTTTAGATGAGAGTTTCATGTTGAACAGGAAACATTTTTTAAGAGAGGGATGTAGAGTTGAGAAAGAGATTAGAGGCCAATTTGGGCCCTTGGAGGAAAAAGAATTCAGAACTGTTGATTTAATTCAACAGCATTCACTGTTGCAGAGAGTAATGAACTTTTTACTTATGTTAGCAATAGTTTACCTAATGTCCTAGACTAACATGAGGTCATTTTCTAAGAAGAAAAGAAGTCCCTGTGGTTTGCAGCCACACCTCTGTGTGCAGTGCTGAGAGCCATCGCCTTTCCTTGTGCAGACTTTTGTGCAATGAAAAGACTAGCCCTTATCTTTGTTTCTCTTCCTGTTTCCTTGTATGGGATTCTTTCATATGGATAAACACAAGGGGAAATTAGACAGCTCAATATCCAATTTGAAAGGTAAATTTTTCCTACAAAATTACATGCTATAACTTGGTAACACTCTGTCCAGATATCCTCAAACCTCCCTAAATGATAGAGTACTTGAAACATCCAAAAATTTATCCTAAAGCTGAGTCTTCTATTAAGTCAGGTGAAAGTATCATACATTGAGAAATCATGCAGTTTCTTTTCTCCTTTCTTCCATATTAATATGGTTACCTGACCAGAAGCAGTGATTTCTACATGTTATATTGACATCTATAAAATTACTTCATCTCAGATTATGCCTTTGACTAGAGGAGACATTTCTTTCATGGAAGGGTAGCTGCCAGGGCAGGTGTAGCCAAGGGTGACATTTATACATCCGATGGTCTTGCTTTCCATGGCACCAGTTAGTACATTGCTGGGTATGTTCTAAAGCAAAGTTCTGAACTTTTAGATTTAGTTTGATTAGATATCAGGAGTTGAGATATTCTGATGCTCTATCAAAAATTTTCTCTTGTCTTTTTGAAAGCAAGCTTGCTAGTGTGAGGCCTGTTCCTGGGAGAAGTGGTCATTGATTTTAGTGTCTGGTTGGGACTCAATGTGTTTTTATTAAAGAATTTAAAATTCTCTTCTCATTCGACTTCCTGACATGTGTTCTTGGATTATCACTGTGGGTTTTGACTGCAGCAGATTAGTGATTCATTCCCTGGCTGTTGGAAAGTTTCTTGCAATTTGGGAAATGCTGTGGTTTCCTCATAGTAGGCACCTAATAAATAGTTATTTGATTAATTTATGATAATATCTTTATGGACTATTTGGTAGGTAGATTCTTGAACATTCTTTTTTTTTTGTTGTTGTTGTTGTTGTTGTTTCTTTCCTATTTTTTCTTTTTTGTTTCTTTTCTTTTTTTTTTTTTAATTTTTTAATTGAATGTTAACTATGTACATTAATGCACTTCTGGGGTACAGTATGGGAACATTCTTATAATATTTGTTCATTCTCAGAGGTGAAATTGAAGTTGGTGATTCTGAAATGATTTCTGGCCCTGGGTCAGAGATATTGCTTTTTAAAATGAGTTCAGGACGAAGTCCTGGAGACGCCTTGTTCAGTGAAGACACACTAAGAATCTAAGAAGATCTATTCAAGGGTTCCTGGATGTTCCCTAATGGGTCAAGTGGAGATTCAAACCTCTGACTATAGCAGGACCCCTGAGTCTTTCTCATTTCCCTGATGCTGAACAAAGAAGTCACATACTCTGACTGGCACTTTCCCAGACCACTTCCTTTGGTGAGAAAAGAAAATGAGGCTTAGTAACAAAGAAGAATACATGCTGCCTGTCCTGGATTAACAGCCCAGATGAAACAGTACCCAGGTTCATCAGAGCCCAACAGGAGGGTGTGTGCATAATGCTGCTGTGTATAGAAATGATCAATTTATAGTGCACCCATGACTGATGCCAGCAGCTGTTCTCACCTCTGTATGAGTGCCATTGCATGCCAAAGTGGTCCAGAATGTATTTACCATATTTTTCTGTGTATAATGCATACTTTTTGCCCCAATTTTTGAGGGAAGATTAAGGATGTACATTATACATGGGTAGTATGGCTCAGGAGCAGGGGAATCCAGCTGGCCTCTTGGGGCTGCTATGCTCTCCTGCCTCATACTGCTGGGTGCATGAAAGTCCAATATGGGGGGGGATCCAGAAACTGGTGGGAGTGGGCTGGAGCAACTTCGCTGAGCACCACAATCAGGGAGGCAGTAGTGGGGGTGCTGGCAAGGCAGGCCATGTGGAGGGGACCAGGAGCTGTGTGTGGAACCCAGGGACCTACCTGGCTTCCCACAGGTCAAGCAGCCTCAGAAACTCCTGGGGCCACCTCAGCTATGGCCCCAGATGTGGTGAGGGAAGGGCTCTGGAAGAAAGGGAAGGGACAGTCTTAACAGAGCAGATGGCTGCAGGAGGTTGGTGTGATCTGCATGTTTATCAGGGGAGAAATAGCCCTCCCCAGTTGTGTCTCTCTCAGATGAGCGAGCTAGCCACTTTCTTGGGGAAGGTTTTCCTAAAAGTTTGGGCATAAAACATGAGTGCACATTACACTACACATGAGAGTGCATTTTACACAGCAAAATATAGTACCATAGTAATCAGCATAATGATTGCTAATACTTTTTGAGCACCATATACCCACCCTGCATATATTATACCATATACTCTGCACTATTTTAAGGTCTCTATGTTAATTCATTTTATTCTCACAACTCTATTAGGCAGATACTAATATTATTTCTATTTTACTGATGAGGAAACAGGAGCACAAGGATTTTAAGTAAATTACTCAAGTTCACTGTATGATGGTTTAAAGTCTCATGCAAAATCATCTCTTCAGAAGGTGGAGCATACTTCCCCTCTTCCATTAAATTGAATCAGATTCACAGACTAAATTCTAATGAATAGAGTGGGGTGGAAGTACTCTATGTGCTTCCTAGATAGTGAAAAGACACTGGCCCTCTCCTGGCTTTCTCATGGATTGCACTGTCCAGAGGGTCACAGGGCTCTGAGGGCCTGTGTAGAGGCCCACAAGGGGAGGAGCAATGGCAGATCAAAATACTAGCTGTGTGAGTGAGCCCCACTAGCAGTGGGCTCTCCCTCCCCCAGGTGGACAATCGGATGACAGCCACCACATGATAGATCCCAAGCCAGAACTGACCTAGGTATTAACCCTCTTTTATCATTTATTACTTTTAGGCTGGGAGAAAAATACAGATAACTCATCTCTTACATAGGATCACTTCTGCAAGTGGTTGTTTCCCATTTTATGTTGACTGGGACATTGGGACTGCCTAACTCTCAGAAGGTCAACTCTCTGCTTCCACCTTGTAGATATAATGAATGTTCATGCCCATGGCACTGGGATTTGCACATGGTGGAGATTATTCCCCCCTCCCCCAATAGATAGCTGTAATAAGGAACCACCACTTGAAGTAACTCCCCCCCCCCAGTGTAATAAGGAACCACCACTTGACGTAATAACATCTCCCCAGTGGTTGGATAGCTGTAATAAGAAACCACCACTTGACATAATTGCCTCCCCTCCAATGATTAGATAGTTGTAAAAAGGAACCATCACTTGATGTAATAGCCTCCCCTCCAATGGTTTTTGCTTTGAACCTTTATGTATAAAACTGTGGTTTTAGAAATAGAAGAACAGAACAGTCTTGAAGAAGCTACTTTCACTGTTTTCCAGAATCACTAGCCTTCTGACAAAGTTAGGTGGACCTATCCCCATCTCTGCATATAGGCTGACAGTGACAGGGAGCCAGACCCTCTTCATCCAGTAACATTTTTACCCCTAAATATAGTTAGGGAAGCAATCAGCTGTGCCTTTTCCTATATTAGACAATCCAGCTCGGAGGGCAGCTTCAGAGCCTGTACACTCAGCACACACCACTCACTCTTGTGGATTTCTATCCAAACTTCTGCCAACATTCATGATCCCTTGTGTGATTCATTTGTAGGTTCAGTTCAGGCAAAACTTAGACATGAGTGGGTAAAAAAAGATGCAAATGAAAATATCAATAGATTTATAATCTTCATTCCCATCCAGACCAGAGCACCGCATGATAGGTGTCACATGGCTCACCACAGCATTTTTTTTTTCTATCCTAAGGGAAGCATTGACTTTAAAGCAGTAAGTAGCTGATTATGAGGTGGATGGAACTTGAGTCATAAAAAGAATCAACCTATTTCCAAAAAACCTTTAAAAGAACCCGACTGAGGTCAGGCTGGTGCAGAATTTGTAACATTCTTGTGACTACTATATCTACAGTAAGCAATAGGTGACGGTGGCTCAGCTGTTTTACTAACTGGCCACTGTCAATATAAAAATCATATCATCTTCAGTTCAGGGCTTTTGTTACTCTCTCATTCTAATCAAAGCAGAGGCAGAAACAGATAATTGGCTTCTAACAACTGGGAGTTGTGGTATCCCAGCCTTTTTGGTTGTTAGTGGAAAAATGTATAAATAGCATAAAAGTGCTATCTCTTTGTAAGAAGCTTCATAAAATGTTTTTGGAATATTTAGAAAAAAATAAAAACCGCCTGAAGTCTGGCTGGCCACTAGTCTTACAGAGCTCCTGGCTCCTAGTAGGGTGACCCCTGTGTCACTGGGCCTTGGAGCTCTACTCCTGTATGTGCCATGTTGGCAATCTCAGCTCTTCCCTGAAATATTTGTTATTTCCTCATTTAAAAAAGGCTTCTGAGGAAATCTGCAGGACGCCCAAGCTGCTGAATGGTCCAAGTGGTTAGTGTGCTGGATACAAAGTTGCCTAACTGGCCTGGTCTGCCCCTACCATGTCTTTCTCTGTCCAGCACAATGTTTTTCGGGAATGAATATACCATATGCCATGTTTAAACAGAGACACTTGTTTTATTAGTTGTCTTTCATTTCTTGATGAAAAGAAGAAATAAGTCCAGCTTGAGCTAGATTGTTGAGAGCCCTGCTAATCAAAGGAAAATCATTGAAATAAGGAAATGTTCTGCTTTATTTATTTATTTATTTTTTCTGAGACAGTCTCACTTTGTCACCCTCAGTAAAGTGCTGTGGTGTCATAGCTCATAGCAACCTCCAACTCTTGGGCTCAAGCAATTCTCTCACCTCAGCCTCCCAAGTAGCTGGGACTACAAGCACCTGCCCAGATATTTTTTTAGAGATGGGGTCTTGCTCTTGCTCAGGCTGGTCTTGAACTCGGGGCGATCCACCCACCTTGGCCTCCCAGAGTGCTAGGATTACAGGCATGAGACACCACACCTGGCTGAAATAAGGAGACTTTGGAAAAGCCAAAATAGAACTCTTTTCAATAACAATCTTTGTCTGAAGATAGAGTGGCAGTGAACCTTCTTAGAATAAAGCAGTACACAGTGCCCAAAAGAAAGTAGTTATGATTTCCTGTGGACAGAGGACTAATTGATATTTACAGTGAAAAGGTGACTTTCACAGCATTTCCCCAAGCCTAGGTGAAGGTAGTTGTGAACAGGGGTGGTAGATTTCAAAATAATAAATCTAGTTCACTCTAAGAACCAATGTTTCTTTGATTAAACTCATGATGTTACCCAAAAGAAGAAGTTGCTGAAGATTCTTTGTCCTTCATATTTATCAAGATCCTCCTAACCTCCTTCCCATGCTTGAGTGTGATTACAGGAAGCTTGTCACATCAGTTACCCATGTAGCACTATGAACAGAGAACAGTGTGTGTTGGGGGGGTGCGGGGTGGGCTGAAGTGTGAAACACCGCTCTCTGCTTGGTTGAAGACCCAGTCTTTGCTGCCAATCTGTTAACAGTTTATGAATCAAGTAAAGAAAGAAAAGAGAAACTGAAATGACAAATGTAAAACACAGCAAAGAATAAATACTTGTCCAAAAATATGTAAGTATATGGGTATTGGGGGACACAATTTTTAAATATCTCTATTATGTTAATATGAAAGTTTTATTTCAAAAATTTTCAGAGTGATACCCAACATTCCTGAGTATTGTGTTCCAAATTTATCTAAATACAAGATGGAAGCTTTGTGTAAAGTATGTTCTTTCAAAAAAGAAAAAAATCCATTGAAATTTAGTATATATATATATATTTAATATATTTCTCAAGAACATATATATAAATACAGGTATTAAAGCAAAGACAGCGATTTAGAAGATATAAATATATATCTGGGATTGGAAAAAATTTATTAAATTATTCCATGAAATTCTGTCCAAGACGGGGGTCTACACTTAAGCAGATAGCACATAGAACATAACTTTAGGTCATATCTCATCAAAATATACCTCAACTGCAAAGTCTGGTCTATAAATTTTCCATGTTTTTGGCTTGTGGGGATTATCCAATTCATTTCTTGGTAGATAAAGCCTAAGGATAGAAAAAAAAGTTACACATTTTATTTTAGGGCTAACTGAAAAGCCATGCACTGGGACACCCTTATTACAGCTTTAAACAAAGGACTTGCTCACCATGATCAGAGCCTCAGCCCTTTTTGATGTCTCATTTGATGCCTTTCACCTTTCTGGTGAGATGCAAAATATCTAATGTTCAGTAATACATATTGCTGATTCTTTTAACATTACCTTTATGGAATTAAGGACATTCTAGTTTAACAAAATATCCAAATGTGTATGTGACAGAATTATTCAGAAACTAGATGGGTATTAAAACCCAGGAATAAAATACTGTGTCATTTATAATTGATAGAAGTTAGCAGTTTGGACTAAACAATAGTCTCATACCCAATAAAATACAGCTTTACCAAGTACTATATAAATTTCAATGTTATAGAAATATTTAGAAACTTATATAAAAACTTATATAGAAATCTTTATACTTATATAAAACTTATATTAAACTTTAGCAACTAACTTGTTGCTTCTCCAGTATGAGCATGGTGTTTTGTTTGTGTGTTTTGAAACACAGTCTTCACTCTTGCCCAGGCTGGCGTGCAGTGGCTGGAGTGCAGTGACCTCATCATAGCTCATGGCAGCCTTAGATTCCTGGGATCAAGTGATTCTTCTGCCTCAGCCTCTCAAAGTGCTGGGATTACAGGGGTGAGCCACCACACCCATAATATTGAACATGGTGATTTAAAGGGAAAAAATGTATATGCTAGCAAGAACCACTTGAGATGTACCAACAAATGTACTTTCACTATGTTCTCGATGAATTTTGCTCTTGTATCAAAATTGTATACATCCAGAAAAAAATTAGTAAAAATATGCCATTACATCCAAGGCTCACTCTATAAAAGTCCACTAAGTGTGTGTTCATTACAAGTACGTAGACTAGATGTCCACTTTACTCTTGCCTTAGTGGACTTGAGAGGTTATGAAATCAAACCCAGACTTGAAGAAAAAGCTAGGTTTGATGTAACAATAACCATCAATTCATGCTACATACAATCAAAACCACTTCAACTCTGAATGATTTCTAACCTTCCTTTTTTTTCCTTTTGCATCAGATTATATGGTGATGCCAAAAATCTCAATCTTTTACCATCACAGTACAAATGCTTCTTAAAGTAAGAGAACTTGTAGACTCAGGAAGGAGTTTCCAGATATGGTAGAAGGCACTTTGGAATAAAAATCTTTAAATACAGTTAATAATTACTTTTTATTTGTTTGTTTTAGAGGCAGGGTCTTTCTCTTTCACTGGGCAGCTGGCTCAATCCCAGCTCACTGCAACCTCAAATACCTGGATTCAGGCAATCCTCCCACCTCAGCCTCCCAAGTAGCAGTGCCTACAGGCACACACCACCATGCCTGAACAATTTTATTACATTTTGTGGAGACAAGGTCTTACTATATTGCCAGGCTGCTCTCAAACGCCTAGCCTCAAGCAATCCTCTTGCTTCAGTCTCCCAAAGTGCTTTGATTATAGGCATAAGCCACCACACTCAGTGGGTACTTTTTAAAAAAGGTTTCCCAACTTAGTTATTGCAAAATCATGTTTAAGTGGGAGACTAACAATTAATGATTTTCCAGCTGTCTTCCTTAATGCCTAGAGTGACTTGTAACCTCTGCCCCAGATCAGCTTTTAAACTAGTGGAAGCCTCCCTAGATCCTGCCTTACTTTAGCATAGAATTTGGCGGTGGTCAGTCATCAGTAAATCAACATCTACTGAGGACCTGCCATATTCAAGATACTGAGAAAACTTAATTTTAAACTTAATAGAAGGAATTTATCATACTTCAGACCTAATTATGATACCTTTTTAATATTAAGGCAGTTTCTCACCTTCTTGCTCAGGCTAGAGTGCCATCATAGCTCATAGCAACTTCAAACACTTGGGCTCAAGCCTCAGCCTTCTGAGTAGTTTGGACTACAGGCAAGTGCCACCCCTCCTGGCTAATTTTTATGTTTTTAGTAAAAAGGGTTCTTGTTCTTGCTCAGGCTGGTCTGGAACTCCTGAGCTCAAGTGATCCTCCTGCTTTGGCCTCCCAGAGTGCTAGGATTACAGGCATGAGCCATGGTGCCTGATCTTCTAAGACTTTTTAACTTATTATACGGTCCTATGCCATGGAACCTGAGGATAATGCAACTATCTTGGTTCAAGAACAATTGTACTTTTAAAATAACCAGAGTAAGAGGAATAAGGCAACAAAGAGTGGTAACTCAAGGAGTTCACAGTTTCTATGAATTGAGCTCTGACAACTGGCAAAAGACTTGCCATTATACCTTGTACACAGATATCAAAGATTAGGGATTGTTCTATTGAATTATATTATATCCATACCTGTTCTTCTTTATAAAAGATGTATGAAACCAAAAGAAAAATGGGCAGCCATCATAGTATTTAGGAAGATCCTAAAAGGATATGGTTAAAAAACGTTATTTTCATAATAAAATTGACACTGAGAGTTAACTATTCTAAAAGGATTAACATTACATTCTTCATTCCTTTATATATTTATAAAACAATTATAGCCATAAAAATGCAGCACTCTACAGTTTATAACAGTATACTCAAGTCACAAAGGCTTTAAGACAATGTTATTAATTTCCCTTATTGTTTTTAATCAAAAATTTCAAGGAAATGTAGCTTTCCATGATAGGTATTTATACATTTGAACACTGACCTTTTAATCTGGTATAGATAGTGCTTAATACAATCTACAAAGGACCCATGTCTCTATGTATATGCCAACATATTGTAGTGAATTCTTCTGATTGCATGTTTCCTCAGCATCTATTCTAAATATGTTCAAGCTTCTTATAATAGAAGCCAGGGTCAGTCTCCCTTGACACAATTTCCAGTTCTCTACCTCCTCCCAATTCCTCAATAGGATTGATTGTGATATCTGCCTCACAAAGCCACGTCCTGGTGATCACCTCCCTATGAGAGAACTAGCACAAACTACTTCCTCACTCCACAGACCCCCAAGACTCCACATGGGTTATGTGGATATGTCACAGTGCGCTCCTCTCAGTCACAGCATGACTCGCCTTTGTGCCTGCTCATATTAAACCACCAATTAGACCTCCCCACACAGGAAACCTGCTCAGGTAACACCTTGGACTTCAATGAAATTTTCAACTCTCAGGTCCCTCTTTCTCCATTGCTCCCTATGCACTAGCCGAAAGTCAGGTGTCCCAGATGGCTCCGCCCTGATAGTTGACCCTGGGAGGTGTGCTGCCCTCTTCTCCCTGGGGTTTGCCAGTAATAAAAACTGCTTCTGTTATTTTGGGTGTTTGCTTGTGCTGCCTTCTCTGTTTCACCTGACCCATACACCTACATCCAGCTTTTCTCACAGGCAGGGGCTGTCTTGGTAGAAGTAAACTGAACACAAGCCAGATGAGGGCCACAGGGTATCTTCCATAAACAAATTTCTATGACATGGTTGAGACACTTAGGCAGTGAGCCTCCCATCAGGATGATAAGTATCCTGTGAAAAGCACACTGTGAACACCAAAACCTCACAAAGGAGCAGTTCCATGGCCCTTGATAATCACAAAGGCTGAATATTACCTAGGTCCTTTGGGCCAGTGACCTTTATGCCACTGCTTTTGCTAAGAGGCTACTGAGCAAGAATTCAGTGACTCCATTCTTCCATCTATCCAGGTCATTTGCTTCACTACACTGATTATTTCATACGTGGTAGATTCTCCTGTAATAGCTACCAAGTAGAGGATGACAGAGGCACAGGTAATTCATTTTAAATTGATCAATATAGTTGGGTGCAGTGGTGGACAGTTGAAGACGTCATCATACAGAGGTGACAGTTGAAGACGTGTATGACTACTCTGTCTGATTCCATGTCATAGAGCACCTGTGAGATTGAGGCGGGTGGATTGCCTGAGCTTAGGCGTTCCAGACTAGCCTGAACTAGAGCAAGACCCTGTCTCTAAAAATAGCTGGGCATTGTGGTGGATGCCTGCAGTCCTAGCTACTTGTGAGGCTGAGGCAAGAAGATCACTCAAGCCCAGGAGTTTGAGGTTGCTGGGAGCTGTGACACCATGGCACTCTACCGAGGGTGACACAGTGAGATTCTGTCTCAAAAAAAAAAAAAAAAAAAGAAAGAAAGAAAGAAAGAAAATTGATCAACATAATTACTTGTTGGCAGTTCTGAGTGTAAATTTAATGCACATAGCAAATGAATTAAAATTATTAGGGCTTAGAAAGTTATATACAGAATAATATTCAGGTATAGGTTTTATGACTGACCAATATAAATTATACCATTATCATATTCAGAGTAATGATAATTGAAGACATTCTCAATTTTCATGAATTAAGTATAGGAATGTTAATTAATGCTACTTATAACATTATAATAACAACTAAGAGAAAAGTTGAATCTCCCTTAATTTAAAGTACTTTATTAATTATGGGGATCAATGTATTTTAAAGATGACTTTGGTATTTTTTTCTCATGTGGGAACTAATACATGTATAGAATTTAGGAAAAAAAACAATGAGCAAAAGTTTTTCAAATTACATATATTCTTCTTTTTTTTCTTTTCATATATTCTTCTTTTAAAAAATTTGTTCCAGATCTGATTTGTTGTTTTCCTACCCTTCCCTGGCAAGGGGTTGTCATCCATTATTTTCCATGTTGGAACTTCCACAAGTGACATCCCAAACCAAAATCATTCAAAACACCAGACAAGGAAAAAGCCAATGGCTGTTCCCTGATTACTCACGGAGGAAGAAAAAAATTGCACTTTGATGTCATCATACAGAGGTGGACAGTTGAAGACGTGTATGACTACTCTGTCTGATTCCATGTCATAAAGCACCTGTGAAAGAAACACGGGAGTCAGAAGCATAAACCTCCTGATGATGACAGTGAGTTCATTTTTCAGTTATTAAGGCTGCCTATGTGTATCAAGTACTTTTTGTCTCATAGTCCAATCACTACATGTATAAATAAATATTCATAATCTTTTCCATAAAGTTGAAATTCTATTATTTATAATTTGTAAAGGTTGACATGTTTAAGGGTTATAGTGAGGCTCTTTTGAAAAGTTAAGTATTCAATTTTCAACTAGAATTTAGCCAATTAAATATTATTGCATAATGCTATTATTGTAAATGTCATCTGATTTTTATATGTTGAGGACTCTTTTGGGAATACACTAAGAAGATCAATTTTAAATCTGGTATTGACATTCAAAAGGCCATACAGAACTCATCATGTTTTATCAAGCATATTGCATTTGTTGATGGGATCATAGGCCAGGTCCACTGCAGGTTTCTGGACAGAGTGAAAAAAGACAGGTCAAGTTTAGAATTGAATGACTTCAAAGCTATATTAAGTATTTCCTATTGCTGATTCACCCTTGCATAGTAATGGCACCCACAGTAAGGAAGGTCCACACTAGGCCCTGTGAAAAATATAAAAGGAGGTGCAGACTTAGTTGGTCCCTGCAAGGAGCTGTACACATAAGGAATAATAGTACAATGGTGTCTAACTGGCAAGCTATATAATCAAGACTGGGTGTGCTATTATGCAGTGGGGGGGAGGTTAAAAGGAGATGTAGAATAAGAAAGCTTCATCAAGGAGCTAGAAATTGAGCTGGGCATGAAAGAGAAGCATAAACTAAAATCTAGTCAAGACAGAAGGAAAAGAAAAGAAAAAGAAACCCATGAGATAGAGAGTTATGTTCCAAGAACCAGAGAGGTTGACCCAGTCCACTTAGAATGGAGTCTGTAGGTCAAGGTACTGATGGAAATAAGCTAAGGCATCATAGGGCTATTTTACCTTGGGAGCTTGAAAGCTAGGGAAATAAGAGTGAAGTTGATGAAGAATATAATGGGGTATGTCCTATGTGACACAGTGGCCAGGTGATAATGACATATAACATTTATTTAGTGACTGATAGTTCTAAATGCAACTTCATATACATAGATAATATACATATTATATAATTTAATTCTTATAATACTTGAGATGTGCTACTTATCTTATAGGTCAGATATTAAGCCAAAGGTGTTAACTGACTTTGACCATAGTACACAGTGAGTCTTTTGCTCTACCTACAGCTTTTCACAATGAAAGCAACATTTCAGGATTCATATTTCAGAGCTCTAAGTACTGCATTGTATAAGGGGAAAAAAAAGATGAGGAGACTATTTTAGAAGCCTGAGCAAATGAAGTCTCAGTCTAGGTAGTGGCAGTGGAACAGAAAGGTAGGGAGAGTGAAGAAAAATGTCAGATACAGTTAACAGGAATTGGTGACTAACTACATATCAGGGGGCCAAGCAAAGAGATAACCAACAGTACTGTGAAATTTTAAGGCCTGAGTGGGAGAATGTTGGTGCCATTTGCAGAAGCAGAGGAAAAGCTCATTTGATAAATTTGAATTGAGCAATTTGTCTGAATTTTTGGAATGGACACTGTCCATGTAGCTCCTGCATCTCTAACTCAGCACAGGTTCATAAATACCTCCTCAGTAAGTGAGAGAACAAATAGTTTCAAGGAGTGAAATGGGTGAGCATGACCAACAATAAAGTATTTGCTGCAGTAAAAAAAGAAAGCCAAGGATCAGGCCTAGGTGAGTGCTTTCAATTAGCAGAGGCTAAGAAAGGTAGAGGGAGAGGATAGGGTTGGCTGGAGGAGAATTTGAGGCAAAGCCTAGGAGGGAATTATAAAAGTTTATGGTTCTTAGACCCAGGAAGGAAGCTTGGTTTTTGTTTTGGAAAGGTCTATAGATTTAGGCATTTCTTCATTTTGGCAAAACATTGCTTTGGATAAAGAGATTCCCTGCTCTTGCATTTCTCAAAGTGCTGTCCCAGAGAATCTCTGATTGGACATTTCTAAGTCCACAGGTTCCTGGGCCCATTCTAGTTTCCTAAGTCACACATTGGTGGTACAACCTTGGGATGTCTTTCTTTACAAGCTTTTAGGTGGTTTTCATGCACACTAAAATTTTAGAATTGGTGTTATCTGATAAAAGATAAAATGACTCAGAAGAAGAGGATATGCCTATAAATGACTAGGTGGAAGCCTGGTCATCTTCCGAGGCGCACGCTCAGCATTTGTGAGAAAGTGAAAGGCAAGGCAACACTCTGACCCGAAATATATTTCAAAAAGTGCCCTGACAGAATTATTGTGAACAACAAGGTTAATTTATCTCTGATTTGCATGCAAACCCCAGTGACACCAAGTTGGATGGTAACCAGAAAGTGACATGGCATCTTGTCATAATGAGTGATGGTTTGGGAGATCAAATGCTGATTCAATACTGGGCTTTAAAACAAACTCCAGACTGTTCAATCCACATTGTCTCTCACCTTACAGTTCTCAGAATAAGAACAGGAGAAGACGGCCTTCCGTTGCATGAATATGTGGATTTTTAGGTCATACCCATTGCCTTTCCCAACACCTGCATGGAATGGAAATGTTAGCCTGGTTAGAGAAATGATAAAAATATCTCATCAATTAACATTATGAATTAAAAGAGAAGAACATAATATTCCAGCTAACAGCATATCAGTATTTAATCATTTGGTCTTGTATAGATTTTTGTCGTTGAGACACAAGACTGTGAAAACCCAATTCTGTCTCCTACAGGAGAACTGATAAGAGTAGAGAAAGAAGAAAAAGACTTAAAATTCCCTCACTTCACCTTTCTAGAAAAAAAAATTTAGGGAAGGCAACTTGCAACCTTTCTTGCTAAATGTTACTTTCTTGAGACTTCTAATCATGATGATTCTTGGTTTTTTGCTTGTTTTCTTTTTTTTTTATGTAATGAGGTCCACAAAATGAATTTAAATCATTTATTCTCAATGATTGCTAATCATACTACAGAGAATAATATAATATTAAAATATATCTTTAGTAAATCTTAGAAAATCTTATTATTACAGATAAAATATAACATTTAGAACTTTCATTTAAAAATTCAAGTTATGAAAATTTTAAGAGTTTTTAGAATATAAATTATAAAAGTGCTAAAGAAAAGCCTACTTTCAGATAATATATATCTTAAAATATCTTAAAATATTATGAAAAATATTCTTTATTCTGAAAACAATGTCAGGAAAGAATTTTGAGTTCTCTAATGATGTCAGCGGAATTTTGAGTTCTCTAAAACCACTAGTTCTAGTTTCAAACTGCTGTTTCAGTAACATCAACAAGAAACACAATTTAATACTACAATTACCTGTTGAATAATGAATAAATGTTGCAGATACATTATGTTGAACATTACATATGTTTTAAAATAGTTTTTTCATTTAATCTTTTGATGAAATAGACTACACACCTAAGTCTTACTATATTCCAAAACTATTTGGAAACATTTTTCTTCTAGCCCTGAAAATCCATACTAATGCTTTTATCAACAGTACCTGTAACCAACTCATCTTAGTGTTTTGTGGCCTTAATAGTTTATACAGCTTAATATATCTGAAGATGGGATGAAGTGGCTCCATCTTTCCATTTGTTTATATGGTCTGAAATTATAGTTCTGCACAGTGGACATGTTTTCTCTCTGTTAGACCATAAGGTAATGCACTCTTCACAAAATATATGCTGACAGATGAGAAGAAATGGCTTCTGAAATTCGGCTTGACATATTGAACAAATATCATCCACTTCTGAACACTGTCTATTGCTGGCAGTAACTCCATAACTTGAGTGTGTAAAAAATACTCATAAAACCTGTCTGAAAGTTCTCAGATGTCCAAAAAAGTCCAAAAATTTAAGTAGGAGGTGGAGCAAAGCCAGCCTTATCCCAAGACTCCATCTAGTTACATTATCAAACTCCCCATAGCTTATGAGGGAGGAACAAAAGCTGGGTAATACTGACATAATTTTTCTAAAAGCATATACCGGTAAGCCTTGGATTTAAAAGGATGATGAAAGAAGGCACCAATAAAATAAGGCATGTTAAGTCCATGAAAAGGAATTTCAGAATGAAGTCTGTAACTCCAGAAATCCAAAGTACTTCCCAGAAGCTCAAATAGTCCAAAGTAGGACTTAAAAAATTAAGCTGTAATAAAGCGGCTGAGAACGAAAGGCGTGATACAGAAGAACAGAAGATCCTACTAGGAATACGGAGTAACCAGGCACACTGAATCTTTGAGGACTTTTGTCTTAGAAAAACCTGATTTACAATGCTTTTGTCTGCATACATAAAAGGTGTTAGCAGCTCAATTCTAAGAGAAATTCCTGTTATATGCTGCATAACAAGTTTGACACCCAGAATCAAAATATATGGAAGACTTTTTTGCAACCACTCCAAGAGACAGCGGAATTTTGAGGAGCTACTACCATGTTCTTCAGACTCCATGGCAGTATCATCCGGCTGCCTTCCTTCACTAGGGGAGTGACTCCATAAATGACTATGGACACATCCATGGGTATAGCTGTGTACACCTTACATTTCTGGAGCTTGGATTTTCAGAACATTCTTTAGGTGTAGTATTTATCTGGATGTGAACATCTCCAGAATGAAGGCAAGAACCTTCTATCAATCTTGTATGAATACACTAGGAGGCTGAGGCATCCTCACTCCCTCTAGTTCCTGGAGGGCTGTGCAGCTGGCCACGATTGCTTTGCATGGTCCTTAAAGGCTTTTTCTGAGATCTAAATTTCTTTGCTTCAAGGTTCTATCATCTCTTCTCATGACCTGGAGCCAACGGAAGCTTCAGCAGCAACAGCAGAAACAGCAGCCCTCGCCCCCTCCTGCCCCTGGGTCAGAGCCATCACCCGCAAAACCCAAGACCAGCAACTTCGATCCCGCAGCCGTAGCGGCACACGCGCTCCCTCCCGGAAAGTCCTTATGCGCGCCCCGCCCCGCACCGCGCGCTCCTTTTGTTTTTGCAACAGATTCGCACTCTGTCACCCATGCTAGAGTGCACTGGCATCATCTTAGGTCACCACAACCTGAAACTCCTGGATTCAAGCAAATCTCCCGGCTCAGTCTCCTGAGTAGCTGGGACTGCAGGTGTGGGCCACCAAGCCCAGCTAACTTGTTTTACTTTTTTTTGTTATTAGTTTTTTGTACAGATGGGTCTCGCTCTTGCTCAGGCTAGTCTAGAACTCCTGACCTCAAGTGATCCTCCCACCTTGGCCTCCCAGTATTCTAGGATTATAGGAGTGAGCCGCTGCATTGGCCTAAACATGATGGTTCTTAATAATAAAAACTGTAGTCCAAACTCATCTGCCCTACTTTATGTTCAGTTCCTAATGCAATCTCTGTGAAAACGTAGAACAGTTATCTATAAACATTTCTGTGGTGTTCAGTCTATATACCCAGATGAATGGTCTGTACTTTTTTTCAATTCAAACGATCCACTACCTTCAGCATTGGTTTCTCAAGCCTCCAATTAATCTTTATTGGTTTCCTTTCAACCTTCCATATTTCACTTTATGCACAAAACTAAAGAATTTCTTAATATTCTATTAAAACAGTATATTCATCATTCTTGATTGCCAGTCTCATATTCTGCTTGTTTTATTTTTCTTTCATTTTGTTTTTTCTAACTCTATGTTATTAATTCATCATTGGGAGTCACAGTCTCCTGCCTCAGTCCCCTCTGTCCCACTCTGGGAGCAGAACTACTTACTATTGAGTTCTACAAGAGAGCAGTCAGAGGGAGAACTCAGACCTAAGTAAACACTTATCACATGACAAGAAAGGAGCTTTGATTTAAGCTTAAATACTTAATTAATGTTTAAAATGTTTACATGATTAAAGTAAAAACCTAAACAAGACATGAAACAAAAAGTCTCCATCTCATCAGGTCTCCCTTCCCCGTTGAGTTCCTCCGCTCTGAATATGGAGCCACTACTATTCATTTTTTGATTTTATGCATATGTAATCGAATATGAATACACAGGGTGACCATGAAGTTCATGTGCAATTTAACATAGATAACTGTTTTAAATTGCACATAGACTTTATGGCCACCCTGTATATACTGCAAGAGGTTTTATTATGTAAAAACATAGAATGGATACATATTATTCCCCTTTTGTTTTACAGAAATAGTTTCATACCATAGCAATGTCTTGTGCCTTGTATTTTTTAAACACATGCCAAAATGGGCCCATAATCAATTGCATTCTAGTGGACATAAATAATTGGCATTTTTATGGACAAAAATTATAGTAGTGCTCCCTTATTCACAGGGAATACATTTTAAGACCACCAGTGAATACCTAAAACTACAGACAGTATTGCACCCTATATAGGCTATAGTTTTTCCTATGCATACATAAAGCTTAATTTATAAATTAGGCACCATAAGAGATTAACAACAATATTAACAGAATAGCAAAATTATAATGATATTCTGTAAGAAAAGTTATGTGAATGTGGTTTCTCTCAAAATATCTTACTGCTGTGTGTACTCACCTATTTTTGGAGTGTACTTGACTGTAACTGAAACCCCAGAAAGTGAAGCTGCAGATATGGGAGGACTACTGTGTCTGCCTTAATATCAGTTTTCTATGATTTCCAGAATTATAAAATAGCTCAAAGACAACAAAAGGCAGAAATCAGAGATAAACCTGGAAGGGTGCTCTAAACAAGATATCACCCAACTTCCAAGTCTTTCGCACTTTTGCCTGGTGTTCTTCACATCCCCTATTGAGTTGTGATAATAATCTCAAAGGAAGATTATTTTTACTTCCAAGTAAGACTAGTCTCATTAGGTTTGGCCTGATTATCTGTATGGGTGCACGAAGAATTTTCACTTGCTATTTGTGCCTCTTGAAGTCTGCTCTGTAACATGAGACCTGCATAGTACTGAACAGCTAAGGCCACAAGCTGAATGTTCTGTCTGGAAGTCTTCATGAGGAATCTCAGATTAGACTCTTAAAATCTTCTATTTTATGTAGAAGATGAGGAAATCAAGCCCATGAAACTCTCTACTAGATTTCATTTGTGCTACTTATCAATTTGGGTTACTCTCTTTGTTCTTTAGATCAGCACCTTACAGTTTTTGACAATGTCTCCACAGGATTTAAATACTATTATGAGAAAATTCAGAGTCCTAGGATATATCAGACTAAGACAATATACAAAATTGTAGAAGTCATTAAGTACATTTTTAAGCTTAGAATTTTGAAACACTAATTCTATTCTCATTGTTTACATTAGAGAAATGCGTTAAAACTTCATTAGATTAAACACTTATTTGCCTGCATAAAAAAGTGTAATGCTCACAAAGGTTTGTTTAGATACTGTCATACTGTCATTGCTATTCTAACCAAGAGGAAGAGAAGCAGAGTAAATGCTTAGGTACAATTCAGGGTGTCATGCTGCCGAGTTGGTTTCATAGTTGGGTTATAGTTTCTTCCAGGAGAAGCTGCTGAACAACAGACTGTGTTGCCACTCACTGCAGAAGAAAATATCCTAGTTTTTTTGCAGGGCCGCACTGAGTGTGGAAAGGGAAGGGTGCAAGGTCTGCTGTCCCACAACTTTTACCTCCTGTTGGACAAGCCTGGCACCTTCACCCTTGGGTTGTCTGACAACAGTTGGGGTTCCCAGTGAGGTCAGCCACTCAGCCCCACTCTTGCCCTACTCCTCTGAATCCACACATCCCCATGAAGCACTCCTAACGGCCTTTGCACAGGACTTCTCAGTCTGCAAAGCCTTTTCACGAGCAGCTGCTCATTTATATACCCCGGCAGTCTACTGTCCGAGCAGGCCGGGTTTCAAGGGTCTTCCTGCACAGATGCTTGTTGGGAGGTCTAGATAAAAATATCCCACAGAAACAATGCTACTGGGTGAAGATGGTTTTCAGAAGTCAGAAACCTATGTATTCTGTTTGTGGGAATCCAGTAAAATCCTCACTACCATCAAGAGGCCATGGCAGCTGTGTGGGAAAAATAAACATATGCAAATAATTTTTTTAGATCATAACTGTGTACATTACTGCATTTAGGGGGTACAATGTGCTGATTTTATATACAATTTGGAATGTTTATATCAAAGTGGTTAACACAGCCTTCACCTCATTTAATTGTTGTGTTTAGACATTTATACTCTACTCTTAATATATTTGACATATACCCTTGCAATATGCACAATAGGTGAGGTCTCACCGATTACCCTCCCTCTACCCGACCAACCCCCTCCACTCCCCTCACTTACTTCTTTTCTCCTTCTTTCTGGGCTATAATTGTGTTTCATCATTTGTATGAAAGCATGAGTGATTATATATTGGTTTCATAATAGTATTGAGTACATTGGATTTTTCTTCCTTTCTTGAGATACTTTACTTAGAAGAATATGATACAGCTCCATCCATGTACCCATAAAAGAAGTAAAGTCTCCATATTTTTTATGGCTGCATAATATTCCATGGCATACAAATCCAGTCATGGGTCGATGGGTACTTGGGCTGCTTCCATGACTTGGCAATTATGAATTGGCCTGAAATAAACAATCTTGTGCAACTGTCTTCATTGTAAAGTAATTTTTGGTCATCTGGATATATACCTAGTAGAGGAATTGCAGGATCAAATGGCAGGTCTACTTTTAGTTCCCTAAGTGTTCTCCAAACTTTTTTCCAGAAAGGATGTATTAGTTTGCATTCCCACTAGCAGTCCAGTAATGTTCTCTTCTCTCCACATCCATGCCAACATCTGTAGTTTTGAGATTTTGTTATGTGGGCTAGTCTTACTGGAGTTAGATGACATTTCTAAGTGATTTTGATTTGCACTTCTCTGATGATTAAAGGTGATGAGCATTTTTTTTCATGTGTCTGTAGGCCATGTTCCTGTCTTCCTTAAAAAAGCTTCTGTTCAAGTCTCTTACCCACAATGAAATGGGATCACTCGTTCTTTTCTTATTAATAATTTTGAGTTCTCTACGGGTTCTGGTTACCAAACCTTTGTCAGAAACATAAATATCTTCTCCCATTTTGAGGGATGTCTGTTTGCTTTACTTACTGTGTTCTTGGCTGTGCAGAAGTTTTTTAGTTTGATCAGGTCCCAGTATGTATTTTTGGTCTTGCTTCAAGTACCTGGGTGTCCTCCTCATAAAGTATTTTCCCAGGCCAATTTCTTCAAGTGGTTCCCCTGCACTCTCTCCATGAATCTTTATAGTGTCATGTCTTAAGTTTAAATCTTTTATCCAGTGAGAGTCAATTTTTTTTTTTGAGACAGAGTCTCACTATGTCACCCTGGGTAGTGTGCCATGGCATCACAGCTCACAGTAACCTCAAACTCTTGGATTTAAGTGATTCTGTTGCCTCAGCCTCCCGAGTAGCTGGGACTACAGGCACCCACTACAACAACTGGTTATTTTTTGGTTGCAGTTGTCATTTTTGTTTAGCAGGCCTAGGCCAGGCTTGAACCTAGCAGCCTCAGTGTATGTGGCTGGCACCCTACTCACTGACCTATGAGCACTGAGCCAAGAGTCAATTTTTGTTAATGGTGAAAGGTATAGGTCCAGTTTAAGTCTTCTACAATTCACCAGCCAATTCAGCCAGCACCACTTGTTAAATAGGGAATTTTTCCCCCAATTTATGTTTTTGATAGGCTTATCAATGATCAAATGATGATAAGTGTCTGGGTTCATCTCTTGGTTCTCAATTCTGTTCCATATATCTACCTCTCTATTTTTGTGCCAGTACCATGCTATTTTGATCACTATAGGTTTATAGTATAGTCTGAAGTCTGGTAGCATGATTCCTCCTGATTTGTTTTTATTTCTGAGTAAGTCTTGGCTATTCGAGGTTTTTTCTAATTCCATATAAAACAAAGTACTATTTTTTCCCAGATCTTTAAAGTGTGACAGTGGTGCTTTAACAGGAATTGCATTAAATTTGTATAGTGCTTTGGATAGTATGGACATTTTTAACAATGTCGATTCGTCCCATTTATGAACATGGTATGTTTTTTCATTTGTTAACATCTTCAGCTATTTCTTTTCTCAGTGTTTCATAGTTCTTTTTATAGAGATCTTTCACATCCTTTGTTAGGAAAATTCCCAAATATTTCATCTTCTTTGGCACTACTGTAAAAGGAATAGAGTCCTTGACTATTTCTTCAGCTTGACTATTATTGGTATATATAAAAGCTACTGAGGGGTGGCACCTGTGGCTCAGTGAGTAGGTTGCTGGCCCCATATACCGAGGGTGGAGGGTTCAAACCTAGTCCCAGCCAAATTGCAACAAAAAATAGCTGGGCATTGTGGTGGGTGCCTGTAGTCCCAGCTACTCGGGAGGCTGAGGCAAGAGAATTGCCTAAGCTCAAGAGTTGGAGATGGCTGTGAGCTGTGACTTTACAGCACCCTACTGAGGGTGACAAAATGAGACTCTGTCTCTAAAAAAAAAAAGCTACTGATTTGTGAGTATTGATTTTGTATCCTGAGATACTGCTGTAATCCTTGATCACTTCTGAGGGTTTTGTAGTTGAGTCCCTGGGATTTTCCAGGTATAAAATCATATCTTCTGTGAATAGTGAAAGTTTGATCTCCTCTGACCCTATTTGGATACCATTGATTGCTTTCTCTTGCCTGATTGCAGTGTCTAAGGCTTCCATTACTACGTTGAATAGCAGTGGAGACAAAGGGCATCCTTGCCTACTTCCTGATCTGAGTGGAAATGTTTTCCATTTTACTCCATTCAATATGATATTGGCTGCGCGTTTGCTGTAGATGGCCTCTATCAGTTTAAGAAATGTACCTTCTATACCTATTTTCTTAAGTGTTCTGATCATGAAAGAATGCTGGATGTTATCAAAAGCTTTTTCTGCATCAATTGAGAGAATCATATGGTCTTTGGTTTTTATTTTGTTTATGTGATGTATTATATTTATAGATTTGCTTCTGTTGAACCAATCTCAAGACCCTGGGATAAAACCAACTTGGTCATGGATGTGTAATTTGTTTGATGTGTTGCTGGATTCTGTTTGCTAGGATCTTATTGAATATTTTTGCATCTATGTTCATTAAAAATGTTGGTCTAGTGTGGTGCCTGTGGCTCAAAAGAGTAGGGCGCTGGCCCCATATGCCAGAGGTGGCGGCAGCCCCTCCAGCCCTGGCCAAAAAAAAAAAGATATTGGTTTGTAATTTTCTTTCCTTGTTGGATCTTTTCCTGGTTCGGGGATCAGGGTGATATTTGCTTTATGGACTATGTTTGGAAGTATTCCTTCTTTTTCTATGTTTTGGAAGAGGTTATATAATATAGGTACTAGTTCCTCTTTAAAGGTTTGGTAGAATTCCGATGTGAAGCCATCTGGTCCCAGGCTTTTCTTTTTTGGGAGATTGCGTATAATTGATGTTATTTCAGTACATTTCCAATTCTTACTGGCTGAGTCTAGGAAGGTTGGTGTGCTTCCAGGTATTGGTCTATTTCCTTCAGATTTTCATATTTCTGAGAATAGAGCTTTATCATTTCTGGTTGATGATATTAGGGATTTTACTTTTCTGTGTCTGGTTAGGTCAGCCAAAGATTTATCAATTTTGTTAATCTTTTTAAAAAACCAACATTTTGATTCATTGATCTATTGAATGATTTTTTTTCAATTTCATTTAATTCTGCTGTAATTGTGGTTATTTCTTTTCTTCTGCTGGGTTTGAGGTTGAAATGTTCTTCCTTTTCCAGTTGCTTGAGATGTCCCATTAAGTTGTTGACTTCCTCTCTTTCCATTCTCTTGGGGAAGGCTTGCAACGCTATAAACTTCCCTGTTAGGACTGCCTTTGCAGTATCCCACAGATTCTGATAATTTGTGTCTTCATTGTCCTTTTGTTCCAAAAACTTAGTAGTTTCCTTCTTAATCTCATCTATGACCCAGTTGTCATTCAGCATAAGGTTATTTAGTTTCCATGTCTTTGAATATGAAGATTCCTGTTGTTGTTGAGTTCAACTTTTATTCCGTGGTGGTCTGAGAAAATACAAGGAATAATTTCTATTCTTTCAAATGTGCTAAGGTTAGACTTGTGACCTAAGATGTGATCAATTTTGGAGGATATTTCATGGGCTGATGAGAAGAATGTGTATTCAGTTTTGTTAGGATGATCTGTAGATGCCTGTTAAGTCCATTTGTTGTAGGGTCAAGTTTAAGTCCAATATTTCTTTGTTTAGTTTATTCTTGGAGGATGTATCCAACATGGCCAAAGGGGTGTTAATATCTCCAACTATGGTGCAGGAAGATATCAAATTGTTTATGTCTGTTAGGGTCTCCTTTATAAATTGAGGAGCATTCTGGTTGGGCACATAAATGTTAATAATTGAAATCTCTTCATGTTGAGTGTTTCCCTTGACAAATATAAAGTGACCATCCTTATCTTTCCTAAAATAGCAACCCTTGTATTTTTCTGATTTCCATTTGCCTGTATTATAGATTTCCATCCCTCATCTTGAGTCTACTTTTATCCTTTAAGGTAAGTTGAGATTCTTTCTTTTTCCCCCCAAGGTGCTTTTTTTTTTCTTTTTTTAATAATTGATAGCTGTGTACATTAATGCAATCATGGGGTACAGTGTGGTGTTTTCATATACAATTTGAAATACTTTCATCAAACTGGTTAACATAGCCTTTATGTCATTTTCTTAGTTATTGTGTTAAGAGGTTTATATTCTAGTCTTAGAAAGATTCGCTTGTACCCTTGTAAGATAAACCATAGAAGTGATCCCTCCAATCACCCTCCCTCCACCCATCTCCATTCCCCCTCCCCATATTCTTAGGTTATAATTAGGTTATAGCTTTCATATTAAAGCTATAAATTAGTTTCATAATAGGGCTGTGTACATTGGATATTTTTTCTTCCATTCTTGTGATACTTTGCTAAGAAGAACATTTTCCAGCTCCGTCCATGTAAACATGAATGATGTAAAGCCTCCATCTTTCTGTATGGCTGCATAGTATTCCAAGGTGTACATATACCACAGTTTGTTGATCCATTCATGGATCAATGGGCACTTAGGCTTCTTCCATGACCTGGCAATTATGAATTGGGTTGCAATAAACATTCTTATACAAATATTTTTGTTGCAATCTGGTTTTTGGTTTCTGGATATATATCTAATAAAGGAATTGCAGAATCAAATGGCAGGTCTATTGTTAGTTCTCTAAGTGTTCTCCAGACATTTTTCCAAAAGGAACATATTAGTTTGCATTCTGACCAGCAGTGTAGAAGTGTTCCCTTTTCTCCACATCCATGCCAACATCTCTGGTTTTGGGCTAATCTTACTGGAGTTAGGTGATATCTCAAAGTAGTTTTGATTTGCATTTCTCTGATGATTAAGGATGGTGAGCATTTTTTCGTATATCTGTAGGCCATGCGTCTATCTTCTTTAGAGAAATTTCTCTTCAAGTCCCTTGCCCACCCTGAGATGGGATCACTTGTTCTCTTCTTGCTGATATGTTTGAGTTCTCTATGGATTCTTGTAATTAAACCTTTGTCAGAGACATAACCTGAAAATATCTTCTCCCATTTTGAGGGCTGTCTGCTTGCTTTACTTACTGTGTTCTTGGCTGTGCAGAAGCTCTTCACTTTGATCAGGTCCCAATAGTGTATTTTTGATGTTGCTTCAATTCCCCGGGGGGATCCTTCTCATAAAATTTTCACCCAGGCCGATTTCTTCAAGTGTTTTCCCTACACTTTCTTCTAGTATTTTTATGGTTTCATGTCTTAAGTTTAAATCTTTAATCCAGTGAGAGTCTATCTTAGTTAGTGGTGAAAGGTGTGGGTCCAGTTTCTGTCTTCTACAGGTTGCCAGCCAGTTCTCCCAGCACCATTTGTTAAATAGGGAATCTTTTCCCCACTCAATGTTTTT